>JAGSMP010000628.1:0-156849 GCA_029286625.1 Parnassius orleans
GGAATAAAAGCAGCTAAGATGATAGTATATAATAATATGTCCTTAAATGTGTTTCTCTATAATTTACTAGCACATATTACTAGCACATTGTCTAAGACGCACGATATGGATTTAATCCATATCGTGCGTCTTAGACAATGTGCTAGTTAAGAAGCCGCTTTAAGTGTCGTAACCGAGGAAGAAAATTTTATCTATATACAGTGGACCCCCAGTAATCCGACAAACATTTTGCAGGGGAGTGTCGGACTATCGAACATGTCGGATTATAGAGTACTGCCTAAGACCCCCGGATTTTTTTATAAAAGAGTACCTTGTAACCGGACGAATTACTATCTTCATCACATGTATTCAAATTCAAACTAAGCAATCAGAATCAAAACAATACCCTACGCGTCGAGCACAATAGTGGTGGTGCGTACAAGTTATAACTTTTTCAATCATGCATTTGCGAAGATTGTCAAAAAAATATCTAATAATGAATAATAGACCATGTCGGATTACAGGGGGTGCCGGATTAGACAGGGGCCGGATTACCGGGGGTCCACTGTATATAAAAGGCAAACCTGACTGACTCATCTATCGACGCACAGCCGAAACTACTGAACGGATTTCGCTAAAATTTGGCATATAGACAGTTGTAATGACGTAGGCATCCGCTAAGAAAGGATTTTTGAAAATTCGCCCCCTAAGGGGGTGAAAAAGGGATTTTTCTATTTTCTTGAATTTTTTTTAAAACGTAACCTCCACACTAGGATTTTCTCCTGTATCGTGGGGGCAGTTTACAAACATAAATTCACAAGGACAAACATCCAGACCCGAAACAATTATTTGTAGGCCATACAAATACATGTTCCGTGCGGGATTCGACGAAATACCTACCATCATCCCCTGTGGGGGTGCGATGTGGTTGAAATGTCAATATGGGTGTCGTTTTATGGTTTTTTGGGACGTTTATTACGAAAATGGCATCGATTATGGTTTGAAACCAACATGGATGGAAGGATGGATGGATGTATGTTTGTATGTAAAAATCATCATGGGTTGGGTACTTGGGTGTGATTTTTAAGGTTTTTGGGTCGTAAATAACGTAAATGATATTGATAAATATTTTAAACTTAATTTATTAGAATAGAATAGAATATACTTTTATTGCACAAAAACATAAAACAAAATAGACATGAAGATTTGTACAAAAAATTTGCACAAAATTACATCTGAACAAAAAAAATACTAATTTAAAAATTGAAAAACAATGAAAACAAACAACCCAACCAAATATATTTTTTTACGAATTAATAAAATTGCAAAACCAAAAGAAATACTTAGGTACCTACCTATTTGTATTGATCTTCAAGTTCCAATCCCTACCAATAGATGGCGTTGGTATCGTTTTAGAACGCAGTAACGTTGTGTTTTTTTGAACTAATATTATAAAGTGAATGGTGAATGAGCGCTTCAACCTGTACCACATACGGTACCTATTCACTGTTAACGGATATTTGACTAGACTTCGACTTTGTTTGCTTGCTTACGGTTTAAGATTTGCTTCGTGTTTGGGATTAGTTGCTTGATTTTGTATTTCTTACAACCACTGTTCAAACTTGAAATTCGATTTGCTTTGTGATTAGGTATTGTTGATAGAAATATTTTTTCTCACTGAAAAAATGACTACGGAAACTCTTAATATTAAAGGAAAAATGGAAGAACATACTGTCGTCCCCATTATAGGTGACGGCGCCTGTTTGTTTCGTGCTCTTTCATTTTTAATGTATGGAACCCAGGAAAATGCGACGGTGGTGCGTTCACAAATTGTTAGATTTGTGGTAAATGATTGGCCTAGGTTTTCAGTTATGACCCACGACAGAAATGGCGATAATTATTCAACAGCAAATGAATATTCAGCCGATATGTTTAAAATGTAACTTACGGTGGGCTTTGTGAACTGGTAGCTGCAGAATTAATATTTCCGTTTCGGTTTGAAGTATATCTAAACGGTCTGCTATACACAGAGTCCGGAACAGATATCTGTCCAGTAAGGCGATTACGATTTAGCCATGACATATCTAATGGACGTTTTGACGCCTATCTGCCTATTGTTGTGAAGAAAACACACTGCGTCTTGAAGGTCCAAGTTGAGTTGATGACCTCTGTTTGCCTCTTGATTTTCTTTTTCTACTGCTTATCTTGACTTCTTTTCGTAGTGCAGCATCACCTTGTGAAGTACTTGGCTGTTGACATTACATGACTTGGGTCGGCAGTGGTGTGTCTTGTTCCTAAAGTGAAAACACCTGAAGCAGAGCGCTTGGACTTGGCCATGTCCCATCTTGCGTTTGCATCTAACTTGATTGTTCATTCTACTGTTTGTTGGTGTGCCCCTATCTTCACATACGACGCACCTTGAGTATGTGTGTCTTCCTTTGCGATTGCGGCTGTAGTAGGTGTTGCCATCTGTTGGGCAGCGCGTGAGGGTCCACAATTCTGCTTCCCTTTTGAAGAACTTTTCTATCTTGATGAGGCAAGGGTCTTCACGTGGCTGCCTGGCTGAGAAGTCGTAGTATCTGTATCGCAGAGTTGGCGTCAGTTTGTCTACTATTGTCTTCGCGAGTTCAGGATTGTACATGTAGTTAAAACAATCCAAAGTCTTCAGTGTCGCCACTACGTTGGAGACCTTGGTGGTGAATATGCAGATGTCCCTCGGTGACTCAGTAAGGCGCGGCAGACCTCGAAGCGTCTCCATCTCTCTTGTCTTTTGTCTCTCGTGTCTGTATGTTCCGAAGTCTCCGTGGCGGTCGTCCCTGTAGCTGTCGATTCCGTACTGGCTTATCGGTACCGGCCGCCGAGGTAGTAGCCTCGGACGACGACAGCTTGCTGCTCCTTCCCTCGAAGCGCGTAACGGACATGCTGTCAGCTGATTTTCTTCGAATAACTTGTCTTCTTAATTCGTTATAGCACTATTTTCGAAGTCTTCAGGTAATTATTCCTCACAATATTCGGCTGACGAAGGATCATTAAATCGACGCCCCCCGCGAATAATCCGGTAATCGTAAAAGTGTAAATGTTCAGGAAAAATAAAAAACCATTTTTCCTTAATAAGTCCATTAAACAACAAGTATCAGAGACTTTTTACATCGCATATGGAAGCTAATTTTTTCAGCTATCTAGTTATTTCAACAAAATTTAAGTAGTCCCAAGGGCTTCGTTATAATTTAGCTGGATGCATTTTACTATATTAGTGTAGGTCAAGCTCTGGTCAGTAATGTCACTTACGATATTGTTCGTGTAAATTTATATTTTCGACGGCAACAGTAAAATCTTGTTGCGCTATTATTCGTGTAATTTGTTTTGTGTACTGAACATTTGTAAAAAGCAATTATTTGGTTATTCGATTGTTTAACAGTAACGTACATTTTATTGTTATGACTATTTTTGTTTATTCGAATAGTTTACTTAAGTATTATTTGATGATTATTATAGTATATTTTATGAAATAAAGTACATTCTAGTAAATGAAACAACTTTGGTTAGTTTGACAAAACACGATATTTATTATTATCATAAAAAATAGACACTGCACTGAAGACACGACTATTACACATGATTACACAATCATGAAAATTATAAAAAGGTCCTATTATAGTTAAAAATCTTAATCAGAATCCTCATCGTGACCTGATTCAGTATCACAAAAGCTTAAGTTCCTATAAAATGGTTGATAATGGTGGGGAATTGCTTGGGAGTTACACAGGCTTAGGAGATCATTATACAAAGCTTTTTTAATAGGGAGCGGCTTGTCGTATGCTGGCTTTAATTCAATACTTTCAATTATTTTGGACACCTGTTTCTGCCGACGCTGTCTACTTCTGCCTGCATCGTAATCCAATTCAATATAATCCTGATCAAAATCATATTTGAAAAGAAAACAGTTAGGTTTACTGTATGACACACTAACCTCCATCACATCGGACCATCGTACTTTTTCTCTTGTTTTATCTTGAAGCCATCTTTTGGGTTCAACAAGTTCTTTTATGTTGAGTATTTCAGATTGTTGCATTTCTTTTAGGATGTATTTGTCTTCGGAGACTTTAGCGTTCATTATGATACTATATACTTGGTCCGGTGTGTACAAAACTTTGTTTTTCAGAGCTCTTTCAATACATGCGTGCATGGAGTCGCCTTCATTTTGGCTATGCCCACCAACAAAAAACCGATGGGTAATGTCAATTTGAAGAGTCATTGCAATGTAAAGATACAATGCAAAAATGTATCTGTTTTTATTCTGGCCATAACAACCATCAGAGTAAAATATAATTTTGCGTATACCTTTTTCGTGTACGGTCTTGACAAATTGAAACAAGCAACTCCCTATTTCGATGCACCCTTTTTTTCCGATTTGAGCTTGCCAAACGTAACAGAACCCTAGTTTGTTTAGAGCGTCAAAAACTGTAAAATTATAAATCGGGTATTTACGTTTGTAGTGGAAAATTGACACATGAGACTGTGGTACATTCAAAACTTTTTCTAAATCAAAAATGGCCACAACGGTGTCATCTTTATTTAGTGTTTCTTTTTCTTCTTTTTTAATTTCACGAACTCTTTCTTTCATTCTCAAATGTTTCCTGTAATTTTCTTCTAAAGACGCCTTTTCAACGGAGTCAGCTTGCTGATATTGTGAACATAAAGTACACTGATCCTTTTTAGGCTTAAAAAAGGAATAGTTGTAGTTAGTATTAAACACTCTTTCATACTGTCGTTTTGAAGCCATCTCAACAATATCTGGATAGTTCTGATTTGCAAACCATGACTTGTAAAGTCGGTACATTTTTGAAATATTAAGAGATTCAGACAAATATTCTCGTTTAGACTCTTTTCTCGTGTAATGCGATTCTACTTTGGGAAATAAATCAATATGATTTCTGATACTGTCTTCTGTATCTAGCTTCATTTGATGTGGTCTATTCTGATGCCTGCCTCGTTTATCGATCAAACTTTCATCTCTTTTAATTTTTTCTAAGGCCGTGTAAATCATTTGCTCAGTAATAGAAAGAGTGTTTAAAAAAATACCTTGCATACTTGGATTTCTTCATCTTTGAGGGGAAAATAATATTTTAATGTTTGAGATCGGTTACTTTTTCTATTTACGGTTACCCTTTTAACGTCATTGGATTTAACATGTCGTGTAATGTATTGCCATTGAAATTCTCGATTGGCAAGTTTATAAAAAATTGTATGTAGGGCTAACCTGTCTTCTGTATTGAATTTTAACCCGCAACCTTTTTTACAGGCACAATTACTTAAATAATGCTGAGCTCATCTATGTATGTTGGTGGGGAATAAAACCACTGAGATCTTCCTTCCTATATTTGAGTTTTCTTCCAGGTAGCTAGCCGCCGACTGTGTCGAACGAAAATGGCCCCTTTTATACGACCTCAGCTGGGTCGACAAATACAGTGCAAGCGACGGGGGAATTGTAACGACCAATCAGAGCGAGGCGCGAGAGAGCAAGGCACGATGCTATGTTATTACCTTGCTGAGTCGCGTAACAATTGTGTTGTTTTCTATATATTAAAGTTATACATTTCTAAAGTTATACATTTCTATATTAAAGTTGTAAATTCAATACATAACTTAAAACTAATTCTACCATAGAATCATAAAATAAAACTCTTAAGCTATAATGATAATTCACTAAACTATAATATCAAACGCTTATGACTATTTATGCATTGTCCTATCAGTGTCTATATATCATTATTTTCACTTGTCCCGCACAAATATAGTCTTTTTAAAAACGTCTAATAAATTTGACAAATTCGAACCAGGACATCTCAAGAAAGAAGACTTCCTAGACCCAGCAGAAAGATGAATTCGAGTGCACTGTTAGTAAACCTTTTCACGTCCATCTATGTTCCCATCTATTTTTGCTTGCTAGAATTTTAATGTTATTTGATTTTTCTTAAATCAAACAAAATAAATTGCACAAAGGAGACAATTTCTTTTTGTATGGAGAATGGGCCCACTACAAATTTTAGGGATACTTAATGAAATGTATGTCGATTTATTCCTTATAATCTATAGATTACAAAATTAATATTAGTTTTATTGCATCTAACGGGAATACTGAGTAATTAAAATATGAATATAACAATAACCTAAAAAGAAACTAAACGCTTTTTTTTTTATCTGGCTTTACGGCTCTGGGTTCTAGCCCTTCTGAGCCGAAACCAAAAGTTGTTTTCTATTAGTATTGTGAGTTAGAATAGTGTATATAGAATAGAATAGGACAGCTAAATAATAAATAGCATAAAACAAAGTTGCAGGTACATTTAACATTTATAGGTACTTTTAGACTGATGGAAAATCCTTTTAGTAGTTCCGGCAAAAAATAGTACACTGACCAAGAAACATGGTGTGGAGGCTATTTTTTACATGTATTGATTGATTAGTGAATATACATCACAAACACCATTACAGTAATTAAATAAATATGATTAAAGCCAAAATGAATAAAAGATAATATGTTCAAGATTTTTTCAAAATAACTTGATAATAACATGTCCATTTATGAAATTGTTAGGAATCATAAGGATATTTTCTGTGATATAAGACTGTTGTCTTCAATATCCATATACTTTTTGTCTCTTACGAGCAGCTCTGCAAGATTTCAGCCTACAAGACATACATTTATTCTAAGCAACCCACCTGAAAAAGTTAATGAATATTGAAACAAGCACACATGTACTTATTTATCTAATATCATTTGCAACCAGTAACACGGTTTTAGGTGCATGTGTCCAACAGTGAACTATTAAGCGGTGTTTATGAGTTTTACCTCTACAGCGATTGAGAAAATAAATAGCACGTAAGATGTTTTGAACTGGTCGTGTGGATATAAAAAACTCTATATTGTCACTGTATTTGTTATTGTAAAATCATCACTTTCTTAAAGCAGTATTAAGTGACACATGCCATCAGGTGCAGTGTCAGGACATTGTTATTAATTTGTATTGATTGAATAAGTTTACATTCCGCACTTCATAAAACAAAACTGGATATTAACATATCCGATTTTGATATTAACCACGAAAATAAATAGCATGTAAGGTGTTTTGAACTATTTGTGTTAGGATAAAAAAACACTGTATTGTCACTGCATTTTTATTGTTTATTATTGTAAAATCATCATATTCTTAAAACAGTCTATTATAAGTATCACAGGCCGCGAGGTGCAGTGCCAGGACATTCTTTTAATATGTGTTCATTGATTAGCATGTTTAGCATGTTTACATCCAACTGCAATTAAAGCTAAAATGTAAAATTCTCGAGTAGCAGTCTCGTACCGGTAAGCTCAGTGTGGGACGGCTACCCTCTAGTTGGAGTGACGACCTGATAAGATATTCAAAAGTCTATGGATGCAGGTGGCTCAGGACCGGACCGTGCTTTGTATATTTCTTGGGGAGGCCTATAGGCTGTAATGAAGAAGTTTTAAACTAGTTGTTTGGATACGGCTCGACCGGGGTAGGACACGCTCTCACGGAAAACGCTACCAGCGTAAAATAGTAACAATGTCCTGTGTTTCGTATGGTGAGTGTAGAGAACCGGTCCTTTTACTGGAAACGAAGCACTCCATCTTAGTCCTAAGGGGTGACAATGCATATGCATTTTCATTCTTAAACGAGGATAAATGTAGATGTCCTGAGCCACAGCATCTACTTACCATCAGGTGGACCGTGCGCTCGTTTGTCACACTTATTCTATAAAAAAAACAAAGGAAATTGTCAATTGAAAGAGATACGAAAGGTACCAGAGCATCTATTCAACTTGCTCGGCGTTTATTTATAAACTATGCGCTTTATTTATAATAAGGCACATAGTAGAAACAGGTCAAGTAAGCAACAATAATTACAAGTTTTATTGATTATTATTCGTCATCATTACAACAATTCGCTGCTGAACATAGGTCTTCCTAAATTAAATATATAATGTAAAATATTGTATAGGCCTTCCGTCAACTGCCATCACGTTTCGTCCGTATGGTGTCGTATAAGTCGTAACAGAGTAAAATAAAGATACCAGGAGATGAGCAGCAACATCTCCTATAGAACACACACAAAGCTTTGGTTGCCACAAGCGTAACAACTGTGGCAACTACATATAGTAATGATGCATATTTATATTACTATATAAATATGCATCATTACTGTATAAATTATTCCAATCATTGGAGGTTCATTTAAGTGGTATTCACAAATACGAGCGCACAGTGGCACATAAAATGAGTTATCAATCAGCAATCTCTCTTTAAGGTTAGTAGTTTTTAGTTTAGGTATTAAGAATCTAGATAAATGATTACATAACTTAAAAATACAGTGTCGGAAGTAGAAGCAGCAGGCTTATAACTAGCCACAGAATAGAATAGAATCATTTTTATTCAATATAGATTACAATACATAATACTTATTAAAAGTCATTTTTACTTTTACCACTGGTTCATAAAACCTCTGTCCTGGGAAGAATCAACAAGAAACCCAGCGAGACTTTTTAAAAAAAAGCACGTTTTACAATATAATTTTTATACAATTGTTTTGAAAACATTTAGAAACAGCATGGTAGCGATCACTCATTCCCAGGGTTATTATCAGTCATTTACTCTCTAGTAGTATAATAACCCTTACTAGACAATTTTTGCTTAAGAAATAATTTAAACCTTTTGATAGAAAAGGTCTGCACATTATAGTAATTGTTGATGCCGCTCTGGAAATGGCAGGAGTTACAGTTACAGGCATAAGGGGTGTTTGTTGGATGTTACCGATGTCTTCAATATTCATGAATTGTAATTCCATATCCCTGTTATCATTTGTGTCTCCATACAGTTGTAGAAGCTCTCGGCCGACAAGATTGCAGACTCATTCTAAATGATCCACCTGAAAAGTGTTTTTTTTTTAATCAACTAACCGAACAGACTATAGTTTTACAGTGTCTTCCACCTAAATAATGATATTTATTAATATTTTATTTATTTCAATCTTCATTACTAATAAACAGTCTTAGTGTCTCTTAAATTATATATAAATAGCATGTACTTTTCCTTCATAATACTTTTTAGTAAACCCAGATTCCACTAAGGTAAAAGAAATAAAAATACATCAAATCAGAAAGGTAAACGGTGAAGTAGTTATTTTAGAATTATAACATTATTTGACTAAGTACAAGTTCCTAGACGTTTTACATTTACACTATTAATTAAATTAGATTTTACCAATAACATAACACTTCAATACTTTGAGACTTTTAACATACTAATAAGAATTGTGTTTGTCATATGTTTTAGGTAATTCAACATAAATTATAGATTTTCCAAAATTCTAGGAGCAAAAGTAAACTTGTACATATTATACACTCACATATACTTTTAATTAAACTCGTCAGTTTTCATTTTCGAATGTCATTGGCGAATTAAATACATAATGTGGAATATTTGGCTAACCTGTATAATATAATCCAACACTTGTTGCATTGATTAGACATTGACATATTAATTTGTTAGTAATATGAAGGGATATTTATTAGTATTTTTACAAACTTAAAATAATTAAGTACTAAAACATGTATAGATCGTTAAGTGTCTGTGGGTGTGGGTCGTTTATTTTTATTTCTAAAAAATCGTACCATATCTCAATATTCAGTAAAAATAAAATAAAATGTAATACATTATAAACGAAACTTAGTAGTTTTCGTTTCCGTATATAATATTTTGGACTAGAACTTCGAGAGTGACAAAAATAAGATATATTTCACATAAAAGTTTGAAACTTTAAATCAATTGTAGGTTTTGTACAGTTGAATTCTTCGCATTCCATAAGATAAGATACTCACCTCTTGAGAAATCCACAAATATAAAAGTTGGCGCACATCTGCTCCTGTCTCGGCTAGTTATTGTCTTAGCACAGTGCGTTGAAATCCACAAATATTATTTAATTGTTTTCAGTGTATGCTGATCTTCCAGATAAGTAAGTAAGTATAAAAAACAGCAGCCTGACGAATGTCAATGCCGTAAAGTAATCCCCTGCCGCCGGCACAGACATAGATATGATGCTTATATTATGATAATATGGCCGTCGGTTTTTACCCAGCACGGAAGTCAATGACAAAATAGCGTTTCGTTCCACGGTGTCTTTGAACCATGTTATATGATATACTAACACTTTTGAAATAGGATAAAAATCTCAGTGGTATCCCTTTTTAGTAATAAATATATAATATACAAATAAGTACAAATATAATATGTATATAATAAGTTATCTTGGTAAAAAAATACATTTTTCTTTTAATAGAAGCTGCAAAAATGATTCATTACACGCATTTTTCCCCATGTTACATTAACCAGAACACGGAATATCAAAACGACTCATTTTTTTTAGATTTCTTGATTCCGTTTAGATATTCATAAAATTTATAGGCCATTTATTATAATAAATTGGTAAGTTTTTTTTGTATGTAATACCATTAAGGGTCGTTAAATTTTCTAGTGGGCCCAAAAACGACTGACTCCTATCGGCAATTTATTTTATATCATTAAGTTTATTAATTGAATAACGAGAATTAATTTTGAATAAAAATAAAATTATAAAAGTCAATAAAATAAAATTTATATGAAATAATAATTAAACAAATAAATAATTAAAAGAAAATATAAACGTAATAATTATATAAGTTGTTATAATAATATTTAATAAAAATGGAACAATTACGTCTAATACCTAAGGATTTACTTTGTCTTATACCTAAGTTTGAAGGAGAGGAAGGATTATTAAATTTATTTATTAAGAGGGCTCAGTACATATACAAGTCTTTCGCAGACCCTAATAATGCCACACAAACCTTATATGTATTTCATGCGATAAGCAGCCGATTAATCGGTAGGGCAGCTACTTTGTTAAGTGAGTAGTATTAATTCTTGGAACTCTCTTAAAGGTATTTTAATTCAACATTTTGGCGATCCGCGTTCAGAAGATTGCATGGCTATCGAGTTAGAACAAATGAACATTAAGTCTGGTGAATCATTTATCGATTTTTGTCATAGGTTACAACATATGCGTAGTACCTTCTTTGCAAAAGTCAATTTAATACGGGACGAAGGAATAAAAGCAGCTAAGATGATAGTATATAATAATATGTCCTTAAATGTGTTTCTCTATAATTTACTAGCACATATTACTAGCACATTGTCTAAGACGCACGATATGGATTTAATCCATATCGTGCGTCTTAGACAATGTGCTAGTTAAGAAGCCGCTTTAAGTGTCGTAACCGAGGAAGAAAATTTTATCTATATACAGTGGACCCCAGTAATCCGACAAACATTTTGCAGGGAGTGTCGGACTATCGAACATGTCGGATTATGAGTACTGCCTAAGACCCGGATTTTTATAAAAAAGTTTGTTAACCGGACGAATTCCAGATCCAACGATAAGATTCTATGTTATATATATGTACTATCTTCATCACATGTATTCAAATTCAAACTAAGCAATCAGAATCAAAACAATACCCTACGCGTCGAGCACAATAGTGGTGGTGCGTACAAGTTATAACTTTTTCAATCATGCATTTGCGAATTGTCAAAAATATCTAATAATGAATAATAGACCATGTCGGATTACAGGGGTGCCGGATTAGACAGGGCCGGATTACCGAGGGTCCACTGTATATAAAAGGCAAACCTGACTGACTCATCTATCGACGCACAGCCGAAACTACTGAACGGGTTTCCTAAAATTTGGCATATAGACAGTTGTAATGACGTAGGCATCCGCTAAGAAAGGATTTTTGAAAATTCGCCCCTAAGGGGTGAAAAGGATTTTCTATTTTCTTGAATTTTTTAAAACGTAACCTCCACACTAGTTTTTCTCCTGTATCGTGGGGCAGTTTACAAACATAAATTCACAAGGACAAACATCCAGACCCAAACAATTATTTGTAGGCCATACAAATACATGTTCCGTGCGGATTCGACGGAAATACCCACCATCATCCCTGTGGGGTGCGATGTGGTTGAAATGTCAATATGGGTGTCGTTTTATGGTTTTTTGGGACGTTAATTACGAAAATGGCATCGATTATGGTTTGAAACCAACATGGATGGAAGGATGGATGGATGTATGTTTGTATGTAAAAATCATCATGGGTTGGGTACATGGGTGTGATTTTAAGGTTTTTGGGTCGTAAATAACGTAAATGATATTGATAAATATTTTAAACTTAATTTATTAGAATAGAATAGAATATACTTTTATTGCACAAAAACATAAAACAAAATAGACATGAAGATTTGTACAAAAAATTTGCACAAAATTACATCTGAACAAAAAAAATACTAATTTAAAAATTGAAAAACAATGAAAACACACAACCCAACCAAATATATTTTTTTACGAATTAATAAAATTGCAAAACCAAAAGAAATACTTAGGTACCTACCTATTTGTATTGATCTTCAAGTTCCAATCCCTACCAATAGATGGCGTTGGTATCGTTTTAGAACATGTAACGTTGTGTTTTAACTAATATTATAAAGTGAATGGTGAATGAGCGCTTCAACCTGTACCACATACAGGTACCTATTCACTGTTAACGGATATTTGACTAGACTTCGACTTTGTTTGCTTGCGGTTTTGATTTGCTCGTGTTTGTAGGTTAGTTGCTTGGTCAAACTTCAATTTGCTTTGTGATTAGGTATTGTTGATAAATATTTTTTTCTCACTGAAAAACTACGGAAACTCTTAATATTAAAGGAAAAATGGAAGAACATACTGTCGTCCCCATTATAGGTGACGGCTGTTTGTTTCATGCTCTTTCATTTTAATGTATGGAACAGGAAAATGCGACGGTGGTGCGTTCCAATTATTGATTTGTGGTGAAATGATTAGCCTAGGTTTTCAGTTATGACCCACGACAGAAATGGCGATAATTATTCAACAGCAAATGAATATTCAGCCGATATGTTTAAAATGTAACTTACGGTGGGCTTTGTGAACTGGTAGCTGCAGAATTAATATTTCCGTTTCGGTTTGAAGTATATCTAAACGGTCTGCTATACACAGAGTCCGGAACAGATATCTGTCCAGTAAGGCGATTACGATTTAGCCATGACATATCTAATGGACGTTTTGACGCCTATCTGCCTATTGTTGTGAAGAAAATTACACTGCGTCGCATTAAGGTACCTGTCAATGAGCGTGATCCTTTTTCGGAGCTTGACCATTTAACTGTTACATCTTTTGTATACAGTGAAACATCATCTCCAACCAGCGGAACAGATCAATCTGTATCGTCGACATTAAAATATCAAAAAAAGAAAAATAAAAGAAGGTCGAGATTTACTAATTACACAAGAAAAGTGCACAAGAAAGATATAGGCAGAACAATCCAGATTCAAATCGTAAAGCTGTGTACGTTTATCAGAAAAAAAATCCCGATGTACACAGGCAAGCTGTTGCAAATTACCAAACTGCGAATCCACAAGTTCATAGAGCAATTCAGTCACGGTATGAGGAAACATTACACTGCGTTTATGGAAAAACAAGGTCCATTCCGCTATGGAGTATGACCCTGATATTGCTTATAGAACTGACAGCAGTGTAGCCTTGGGTTCTATGACATACAAGTGTCAGTGGTGCAATGCGCTGAAATGGAAGAATGAAACACCTGTTATGTGTTGCAGCGCTAGAAAAGTGCAACTTGATCGGTTGAAACAACTGCCTGAACCACTTTTTAGTTTGAATAATGATCTACACCCAGATCATGACCATTTTATGGGTAATATTCGTAAATATAATGCCTGTTTTCAGATGACCTCCTTTGGTGGTAAACAGCAGATGGTTTTAAATTTTTAAAGTGCAAGGTCTACTATTAATTGGAAGTATATTACCAGACGCTCAGTACCTTCAAATATATTTTGTAGGTGAAGATGATCGAGAAGCAATTCGATGTTCTAAATTTCCAAACTTAAAGCCAAAGGTCAATCGTTTTGGGCCTAGAATTTTCATTAATTATATATACAAAAAATATTTATTATATATAAAGATTTTATGAAAATCTAAACGGAATTAAGAAATCTGAAATTTGTTTTGATATTCTTAATAATAGAATAATGTGTAAAGGTTGTGTTGAGATGCTCAGGAAGAAGCTTTCAACAAGTTCAACAGGAGTTTGAAAATTCACAAACAAATTATTTTATATTTGTTCCTCCATCAAGATAATTATTATTAACAATAGTTATATAGGTATTTTATTATCAATCAGTATTAATATATATTTTATTATATATAATCTATATATTATTTTTATATTAATAGGTGGTCGAGTTCATCACTAGTAGACAGACACTGACCGTAAGGATAACTCGAGGAATTTCTCGAGTCTTGGTTTGTATCAGTTTTTGAGTTATGCAGTCTTTTACTTTGACTCCATCGATTCAAGTTTATCACTCGAGTTGATAATGGCATTACCTTAGTTAAAGCATTTTAAATAATAATAATAATACTGTTTGATAATTAAATTACTAGTTTAAGTTATTTTTTGTAGTTTTTAATACAATATAAAGTGGAATTTCTATATTAATATACTTTTTAATAGGTACCTTTATTAAATAAGTAATATGTGACAATATGAAATAAAATATAAATATTTATTATTTATTTATTTGTAGTATTTCCATGTTTTTTATTTACTACAGACATGTGTAGCATTTCAAAATCTATAAACTGCTTTTCGCATATCTTACAAATCGCTTCCATTTTTCAAAATAAGCCACACTGACGATTTTTGTTTTGTTGTTTCATTGTTATCATTCATACTTTAAACAAACAAGTATATTTAAATCACCTTTCATGTTATGCACTACTTATACGAAGTAAAAAAAAATAACAATGATAGCACAATCACGATATTATAAATCAAACTACAAGTTCATATTTGACTACAACATGCCAGATGTAAGTTTCACGCCCGCGGCGCCTTATACTATGTAAATAAGTTGATTAGATGATAGAATTAATGAATTAGTGAACTGACGTCGAGTTGACTCGGTAACTCGAGTGCAAGCGGATTCGAGTTAAATTTATTTTCACTCGAGTACCGAGTTACACAGATTCACTCGATTGAATCGAGTGAAAACAGAGTCCGAGTTGCATCACTACTTTAAGAATAAAGTCTGTAGTTAATTGTTATATACATTAAAATAATTTTTAGTAGTAAACTAGCAAAATTAACTAATAGCTAAAAAGTTTATACGTGTTTATTTACAAGACAATTAAATAAATATCGTCTCATCGATGCACAAGTGTTTGACATATTATAATGGATAATATCCATTTTTCCTTTTTATTTTTTTGTGGTCGCATGGTAAAATTGCCAATGACATTCGAAATTGAAAAATGAAAACTAATGAGTTTAGTTAATTAATATAAGAGTATGTATCACAGAACACAATTACTCTCTAAGGTATGTATGTAATACAAGAGTTTACTTTTACACCTAGAATTTTGGAAAATCTAAATAAGATCTATAATTTATGATGAATTACCTAAAAAAATGACAAACACAGGTCTTAGAACCTTATTAGTATGTTAAAAGTGACAAAGTATTAAGGTTTTATGTTATTAATAAAATCTAAATTAAATAATAGATAGAATAAATACATAAATGAAGTTTGTCTGTATGTTATAAGAAAGTTAGAATCTATGGGTCGAGGGATTTAAAGATTTCTTTATTTGATGTAGCTTCATCGGCTTTGAAGAGCGATTCATTTAACTGCATTTAGGTATAAATACCTTATGTATTCAGCAAGTTGCTCCATAAACTTGACAATACCAAATCGCATCAAACATGGATCCTGAATTTATGCCAGCCATAGTAGTTAGACAGTATAGATAGTACATATATTTACATGTAAATAAGTACTTATTACTTGTACTAGAAGCAAATATACAGTTTGCATAAGTATTGTAACTTAGTTAAGCCATTTTTACTTGTGTAATTGTTATATCCTTGTTGATTAGACGCTTCATTATCCTTAGACTGGTGTGTTGTTAACTCTGCAGAAATGAATATTATTTTGTCATCTACTATCAGATAATTAATATAAAAATAATATCCTTTTCCCTATGAAACCAGTGAAAATAAAAATCAGACAACTTTACATAGTCAAATATTGTTGATGTAAATCCATAACTACCATTTGTGTATTTGATCATATGGAGCTGATTAATGGTGTATATTTTATAATAATTTCTTATTTATTTAACATACAGGCAGAAAACAACAAAATACTGACAGAAATATGGAAATGTAGTTTATTGACATTGAAGTATAGTATATATATAGTCTTATACAATATTCATTAACTTTTTCAGGTGGATCGCTTAGAATAAATGTGTATGTCTTGTAGGCTGAAATCTTGCAGAGCTGCTCGTGAGAGACAAAAGTATATGGATATTGAATACAACAGTCTTATATCATATCTCACAACATTGATAATATCCTTCTGATTCATGTTATTATCAAGTTATTTTGAAAATATCTTTTGAAATGATAAGGACTGACAAAATAAATACAATTAAATTATACATGTGTTTTGTTATCCTTGACACAACAAGTTTAAAACTTCTTACTTCATATTTGTCAGTGTGTAATAACATAGATAAACATGATATTACCTAGTCATTTTGCTTTAATGGTGTTTGGGGTATGATAACTAATCAGTTAATATATTTTAAAACAAAGTTTACACACTGCACCTTTACCAATCAACCAAAACATATCAAAACAAAGTCTTGACACTGCACCTGTTTGTCTGTTCCACTATTAGATTACACTATAGACTGCTTTGGAAATAATTACAACAATATATGCAGTAGCATTTTACTTTGTGTTTATCCTTATACAACCAGTTCAAAACAGCTTTTTACTATATAGCAATTAAAGGTAATATTATAAATGGACATATTATCCGTTATTCATCTTGCTTTAATCATATTTATTTAATTACTGTAATGGTGTGTGTGTATATTCACTAATCAATTAATACCTGTAAAGAATAGTCTCCACACCACGTTTGTTTGTCTGCTGTTTTGGCGGAACTGCTAAAAGGATTTTCCATTTATCTTAAAATATCTATAATTGCTGAATGTACCTACAACTTTGTTTAATACTATTAATTATTAAGCTATTCTATATACACTATTCTAAAATAGGTTATTGCGATATTCATATTTTAATTTTAATTTCTCAGAATTCCACTTAGATGAGATAAAACTAATATTAATTTTGTAATCTATAGATTATAAGGAATAAATCAACATACATTTCATTGAGGTTCACTAAAATTCGTGGTGGGCCCATTCTCCATACAAAGGAAACTGTCTCCTTTAATCAAATAATTGCAGAATATGCTGCATCAAGTGAACCCATATATAAAAGATCTGAAAAGTGCCATTGATAAAGCCCTTCCTTCAGAGTCATATAAAGTTCATACATGCTGATAAAACCACCAGAAGAATATAGAGGTAGGTACAATGCACCAACTACAAATGAAGTGGCTTTAGTGTTAGTGGATCAACAATTTGATCGAAGGACATCTTCTTCGAGAGCAGTAATTCACTTCAGCGTATTAATGAGATACATCAAGCATATGATGCGCTACAGTATCCATTGATGTTTTGCTGGGGGATGATGGGTATTCAATCAACATACTACAACGCAATCCCACAACTAAGTAGCTGCTTAATAAAACTGTCTCTTCTGCAAGTTTCTATTCGTATAGATTAATGATAAAGAAGGATAACTATTTAGTCAACTATCGTGCCCTTTTAGTCAATATTTGGTGGATGAATACATAAAATAGAAACAGAGAGATTAAATTATATCAAAATAATGAAGCCAAATTACGTGCTGATAGTTACATCCATTTAAAAGATGCTATTGGACGACAAGATGCAGAAGCCAACCAACTAGGACAAATGGTTGTCCTTCCATCATCTTTACGGGGGCTAGGTATATGCACGAAAGAACACAGGAAGCTATGACCTATGTCAGGAATTAGGCCGGCCTGATCTTTTATCACTTTCACACAATCCTCGCTGGGACGAGATAAAAGAGCAATTACTTCAAGGACAACAATCTCATGTTAGACACGATATAATTTCGAGGGTGTTTTGACTAAAGGTGAAAAGATCATGGACTTATTGACAAAGGGCAAAATATTAGGTGAAGTGCGATGCTATATGTACTCAACGGAATGGCAAAAGAGGTCTTTACATATTCATATTCTTTTATGGCTTCACAAACGTATTACTCCGGATCAAATCGACAATATAATTTGTGCTGAAATATCGGATCCCAAACGTGACCCAGAGCTTCACGAAATCGTTAAATGTAATATGATACATGGTCCATGGAACTTTAAATCGAAAGTTAACATGTATGAAAGATAACATGTGCAGTAAATGATACCCCACTCTCATAAGGAAACTCAAACTGGTGATGACGGTTATCCGCAGTACAAAGACGTTTACTAGATGACGTTGGGTTCTCTGTTAATATCAAAGGCACAACCATAGATAATCGCTGGGTAGTCCTTATAATCCAGTATTTAAAACATTTCACGCTCATTTAAATGTGGAATATTGTCATTCGGTGAAATAAATAAAATACGTCTGTAAATACGTAAATAAAGGTTCAGACCAGGCATCGTTTGCTTTATAGAATGAGAAGGATGAAGTTAAAACCACACAAGTGGAAGATATATAAGTTCATCACAGGCAGTGTGGCGATCTTTTAATTTCCCATTCATGAGCGTTTCCTCCCGTAGTCCACCTCGCTGTTCATTGAGAAAATGGGCAAAGGGTTTATTTTAATGAGCAAAATCTGAGTGAAAGAGTGAATAGTCCTACAACTACACTCCTATACTTTTCGATTTGTGTAAGGTGGATAATTTTGCAAAAACATTGCTCTACCTAGAAATACCTGTATACTACGTTTGGGATAAAAGAAAGTTCCAAAGGAGAAAGAGAGGAACAAACGTTGAAGGCTGGCCAGGGTCAAAAAGAGCACGTTCTGGGCAGGGTTTATACTGTGCATCCGAACAATACAGAATGCTATCACCTTCATGCTTCTTCATGAGATCCGGGGCCCAATTTCGTTAGAAGCGTTAAAACTGTAGATGGTCATGTATATTCCAAGTTCCAATTAGCGTGCAAAGCTCTCCCAGCTTGAAGATGATCAGCATTTGTTCGCAGCAATGGAAGAGGCAGCACTGCCAATCTCCGCAAATGATTCGGGATCTCTTGACGATTATTTTATGCCAAGTATCAGACCCTTTAAGCCTTTGGAGAAATTCAAAGAATATCTATCTCAAGATTTTAAAAGGCAATTAGAAAGACAGGGAGATGTGGATGTAGAGCACATAACAGATGTGGTATTTAACTGCATCTTCTATTGCCTGGCGGTAATAAAAGATGCCGTATTAGCGTTAGGTGGTCGGCTACTAAAAGTATGAGTTACAGCCAAGCAAAGAACAACAATTTGAAAATAGAGTTTCTTGAAGAGACAAGTTAAGACTTACCATCATTTGAAAACACAGTTAAAAATAATGAAGGATCACTGAAAAACCTCCTCAACTGTGCAACGGAACCAGACTAAAAGTAAAAGCGTTACATCGCAATGTAGTGGAAGCCACAATTATAACTGGATGTGCGCAAGGAAACTGTATTTGTACCAAGAATTCCTTGATCCCGAATGATCTTCCCTTTGAATTCAAACGAATACAGTTTCAAAGTCTGCTTTGCAATGACCATAAACAAATCACAAGGGCAGACATTAAAATTTGCGGGTATAGACTTAAGAAAATTTGTTTTCATACGGGCAATTCTATGTAATATTTTATAATTTCTATGTGTATAATTTTGGCACACAGTAATAGATTAGAAAAAATGTGTGTATATAAAAGTTTTGTAATTTACTAGCTTTTGCGACATCCAGTTATAATTGTGGCTTGTACCAGCAGACTCTTTTTCACACATGAGCGCGATATAACCGAACTCCACGCAGACGAAGTCGCGGGCAAAGCTAGTGAATCAATATAACGCAAAAAATAAAAAGAAACAAAATACTACGTCTCAAAATTTCCAACCCCAACAAACCTAATAGTTCATCGTATTTTAGATTTGCAAATCCACATTTTAGACCACAAAATAAATTCCATATGCCTAACTAAAACTTTAAATTCGGAATCCCACATCAGCAACAAGGTCAAAAACTTGTTGCTCCAAATAATTTTAATAATGACTGTAGATTTAATAATAACATGGGACCACAGAACTTTAAGTTTGTTATTCCAAACCAGCAAAATAAAAATTAAATAGATACCAATGGCATTCCAATTCTAGAGGAAACCATTGATACTAAGCCCTATCAAATATTTATTTTCACGTGGTATAGAGACCAAGTAGCCGTTAAGGATCTATCAAGACAAAACAAAAGACATTCGAAGTTCATATTCCCTTAAACAGACCTGACCTGGTAAAACAGTTTCTAAAAGAGTACAACAAACCTAAAACCAAACATTTCATTTATTTCGAGGATGAGGAAACAATTTTAGAAGCTGTGATTACGCTTTTTTTAAAAGTTACAGTTAAGATGCAGAGTAGTGTATGTCGAGGATGAGAATTCGCAGCGTGAAATAATAAAGAAATGTCATAGTGGTAAAACGTGTCATAGAGGTATAAAAGAAACAATAATACATTTAAAACGAACTTACTTCTGGAACTATATGGATTTGGACAGTACCCACATTCATAAACTCTTGTGAGGTTTGCAAACGCAAGAAATATGACAGTAAGCCCTTAAAATCTGAGCTTCAATTAACCCAAACTCAAAGCAAACCATTTCAAGAAATTTTATCGACTTTTTTACCTTAGAAGGAAAATCCTATATAACAATCATCGATGCTTTCAGTAAGCTCGGACAAGTAAAAATAAACAATAGATCAATCCCCGAAATAATTAAAGCCTTTATTAAATACATCTCTATGTATGGCGTACAACATAGAGTAAGTGCAGAGTCAGGAACCGAATTTAATAATGTACTAATGAATGAAACCATTAGCTTTTACAAAATAGATTTGCATATCAGCACTCTTCATAACTCAAATTCTATGAAACTCATAGAGCGTTTCCATTCAACCCTGTCAGAAATATATCGCTTAGCGAAATATGAACGGAAAGTTACAGATGCCGCGTCTGTAAGGACGTATGCCATTATGTCATACAACCAAACGATACACTCAGCAACAGGTCTTACGCCGTTCGAAGTAGTGTTCGGTCATACTGACTCCTCAAATACTTTTGATGTCGAATTTACACAAAAATTATTACAAGAACATAAACGGCGAACTCAATATTTATACGAATATTTAACCGATTGAGGAAACAAAATATTGAAGAAAAAGGAGGAGGTGAAAGAATTTAATATTAAAACAGGGGACACGATATTTATGAAAGGCGCGAATGTTAGGAGAAATAAGGATAAAGCGCGTTACTAAAAAGCAGAGGTTATAGATGTTGTTAGAAATGTAGTACCAGTTAAACATCACGGTCAAATACAAGGGCCCAAATTAAGGATATAAAACGTTTCCACAGGTTCGTCCTATTACTGTTGCAAGTCCTCAGAATCCAGGCCCTTCTACTTCAACCGATTGTTACCTTTATTTATTATACCGATTACTTTGGGAAAAGATAATTAATTCTGAAATAAATAATTTAAAAATTCAAACAGATTACATTCTAAACATAACAATTGAAAAATTAGAACAACCTAAAGAGATAATATTATATATGGGAATGTTTCACATAATTTTCAAATTGAATGGAATTCGTTTTATTTAACTTTTCTAAGCTTTGAGTTTGATGTAGATTTATTTTATTTCGCAGAATAATTACTTAAGTATTTACCGTGTAGTGGCAGTGTAAGAATATCCACTACCCCATATCGTCCCATGGGTGTCGACAGAGGCGACAGAGAAACAAATCAGGAGATGGGCTGCAGCGTCAACCTAATAACGACTAAAAACTGCGGTTGCCAACCTGGCCGCATGCGTGCCAGCTATGGAAAATATCCCTTATGAGGCAATGTATGGGGAGGCTTATGTTCAGCAGTGGACTTTAATAGGCTATAACGTTAACGGTGTTATTAGCCAGTAAATTATTCAGAGTCGTTTTAGTTAATCGGATAATGTCTGAGTGTTACTAAAATCGGTGTGTCCTGAGATGCCTCCTTAATCATTTAAAAATGACTGCTCAAGTATAATTTAAATTTAGCCAATAGCGTTACACCTATGAGTTTAAATGTCATTTCGTACGGTTAAATAAAAATAACACTTAAGATTTCACAGCAAATGATTTATTTAATATGAAAATTTTCAACCACATAAAAGTTAAAGTTAAAGTTACAGCCTATATACGTCCCACTGCTGGGCACAGGCCTCCTCTCATTTCTGAGAGGGTTTTAGGGCAAGGAAATGTCCGCCGCGCTGCCCCAATGCGTGTTGGCGAACTTCACATGTCTTCGAAATATTTTATTTTTATTTTTTTATTTCTCAGACATGCAGGTTTCCTCACGATGTTTTCCTTCACCGCCGAGCACGTGGTAAATCAGCACTTAAAATTGCAAT
Organism: Parnassius orleans; assembly: GCA_029286625.1. NCBI lineage: Eukaryota > Metazoa > Arthropoda > Insecta > Lepidoptera > Papilionidae > Parnassius > Parnassius orleans. The sequence goes on from JAGSMP010000628.1 coordinate 22,727, forward strand.
TAACAATTTCATTGGTGCCGGCGGGGTTCGATCCCGGGTTGCTCGCGTACTGTGAAACTTACAGCGAGTGCTAACCATCTGAGCTACCACGGCTTCAACCACATTCATTCAACCACATGTGTGAGACAAAATATAATATAAAAGTTAAATTTTAGAGCAAATGAATTTTAGTGTAAAAATTGGTTTGTAATAGCGCCGTCTACTTCATTCTATAAGTAAAGTCATTTTATCGAACAAAAATTGATTGAATCTCATGGTGGTACGTAAAAAAGACGCTAGATTGCTTGAAGTTATGAAATCGTGGATTGTTATGAAAGGATTAGATAAATATTATGATAATTTTATTCATGGTTGATTTTATTTATTCAATAAATTTGTTAATATTTTATATTGTTTATTTGAACAGTTAAAATTAGTCGAATGGCAGATTCGAACCTACAACCATTTGCGTTCGCGGTCCGCACCCTGCCATTAGGCTACTGTCACTTACTACATTGTATTCTATTTCATTCTATCGCAGGCTAAATGGCTAAAAAATCCTATAGATGTGTATGTTTGTCTTCTATTAGAGATGCTTTTTCGTTAACTTACTTTTTAAACAATTTATAGTAAGATTTTAGAAAAATTTAACCGTTTCCATTTTCTTCAAACTTAACCATATGGTAAAATTTACCCTTAAAACGTTAGTGCAAAGTTTCAATGACAAATATTGTATTCAATCCAAAAAGTGTTAGTAACAATTTTCAAGGTAGAAAAATAATTTAATATTTTTTCTCCATATAAATATGAAATCGCCTCGTAAAAAAAGTGTTGTACAAACTGTAACCTCCTATTCTACCTTCTAAGGGCTTGTATTTTCTAAAATCCTTCCTAAGCTAAGTTGATGCCTACGTTATAAAAGGAAGCTATTGTTCCAATTACTCGCTTGACCGTTCAGCTTTCTGCGCTAGAAGCTCGTGAAAATTGTCTATGCGATTGGAACTAAGATTTGCAAGATCCATAGCAGAAGAACCAAAAAAAAAAATCTGTTATTACTTAAAGTTCTCTTAAAGTCACGACTGGTAAACGGAAAATGAAACTGCAGTCTACAACAAATATGATAGCACACAGGCAATTAAATAGACAGATCTTCAAATGTATGTGGCGAGACTTACGCAACATCAATACGAAAGTGTAGGAAAAGCAGTTGAGTGAAACCAAAGCTCCAAAATTTTTCCAGAAATCTGTCTGCTGGAAAGTTACCTGTCAAAGTTAAAGACCGACTGTGATAGCTTTGACGGCCTGACGTATTTTATTAGCAACCATACGCTTCAGATATTGATTGCTTTTAATTATAACATGTTATGTTTGTACTATTCATTATAAAAAAATTCTGTCACTACCTGCTTACTTATTTTATCTTCGGCTCTCGCATTATACAGTCCTTTACCAGATCAATCCCTTTTATTATTTCAAAATTTGGGATAATCCCCCTCAGGCAGCATTATTTCCGGGACACGAGATTTTGAGTGCGATTGGGAGGTTTTATGGTCATGTGTACACATCGTGGTTGGAGCCACACGCAAGTGTGAGTAACACTCCAAGAACTAGTCTCATCCGAAACTATTCCAATGATATCCTGGACGTCAGTCAGAGTCAGATTAGAATGGATAGTCCTCCAGTACCTTAAAAAGGTAAGGCTTTGGGTGGGGAAGTAATTACAGTGGAGCTTATTTAAATTAGTACCTGCCAGTATCACGTGGACCTCCCGTGGGGCCTAGACGGTTGGTGTCACATAAAAAAATAAAATAGCCACGCATTTGAGGGGTTCAAAAAGCTGTTGGAAAACCGGTACTTAAACTCTTTCAAAATCTGTTTAATTCCTTTTTTTTGTGTATTGTGTGTTAATATACGAAGTCTCTAACTGTAATTAAGACGCTTTTCTAGTTTTCATGTTGCAATTGAATATTAATATAAACATTGTAGTTTTTACTGAATGCTGGTTAAAAGATGATTCCATAATACTGGAAATAGACACCTACACATCATACTGTACTAAACGTTTTTAACCAGAATGACGGTGTGGTAGCATACATTAAAAGTAACATAAGCGTCACATCATATGAACCAATAGTTGATAATGGCAATGTGCTAATACTCACTGTTGATACAGATACCACGGTTATCTGTATATATAGACCACCAAGTTTTCGCAATCCAACGCAGTATATCACATCACTTGATAAAATACTTCATAGCATATATACAAATATCGTAGTCCTAACTGGAGATCTAAAATTAGATGTTATGCCTTGTACTATAAAAGGATATTCTGCCGAATATCTCAATATGCTATCTATGCATGACTTAAAACAATGTGTTGATCTTCCGACAAGGAAGAAAGCGTGCTTAGATCATTTTATGGTACGAGCCCAATATAGGATTACATCTATTGTTTTTGATGAATTTACTGACCATCATCCTATTTTATTACTTATTGACAGAGTAAAAATTGGTAAAAATAAATCTAAATTTTTTAAAGTAAAAATTGATTTTGACAAAATAACTAAGTATGAATGAGCTTAACTGGGAAGAATATTACGGAATCGACAATGTCAATGATGGTGCCGAGTACATTAAAAACAATATAAAAGATTTAATACAAGCTAATACGAACAGAATAATTATTTTATTTATTTATTTAAATTTTAATGCACAAAAGAAAAATCGTACATATGGCGGACTTAATGCCTTAAGGCATTCTCTCCCAGTCAACCATTAGGCTAAGCAGAGATAAACATATGGGAGGTAGTGCAGCAAAAGTAAACTAATAATGAGAAAAAAGGTAACGAAGTTCGAATAAACCAGAATATATATATATATATAGAAGGTATTCTATATATATCATAAAATGTAAATATATTAATACAGACATACACACAAACATAAATCTACTTAAATACATTATATTATATACATACATATATATATATATACACTGTGCCATGAAAAATAAGGAAATTATATGATGATAGAATCATTTTTAGGAAAAAGCGTTAATTCATACTTGCAATGCTTTACTAAAATGTTCACGAACGTTGTTTTAAAAAAGAAACTTTTTGAAAGCTTTTTTTAATGTCAAGAGGTATTTCGTTCCAGAGTCTTGTAGCCGTAAGAGCGAAAGTTAGCAAGTTCCTAACGCCTTTACGGTGTAAAGGCGTTAGATTATCCGAAGAACGGAGAAAACAATTATGAGTATCTCCTAGGTACTGAAATCCAGATTTCAAGTACTCAGGAGCACAAGGATCGTTCAGGATAGTGAAAAGAGTGCAGAGTATTCTAACATATCTGCGCTGACGGATAGGCAACCAGTTAAGCTGAGTACGAAAAGATGATACATGGTCATATTTACGAAGACCATAAATGCTACTGATGCAGTTATTAAGGAGATGATCCAATGTGTTAAGATGCTGTTGAGATAAGTCTGTGTAACACACATCTACATAGTCTATTATCGGCAGAATAAGAGATTGAACAAGCAAAACTTTTGTAGCGGTAGGAAAATTTTTTTTAAATAAATAATTATATCTAAAAGATATAATTATTCTGCCATTAAAAACCCTCGATAACACCAGGAGTTGTAAGATCAATAAGAAAATAGGACAAATTACATAAACAATTAAAAAAGGAAAATAATAATGAAGATTTAGCATCACACTATAGGAAATACAGAAACACATGTAAATGACATTATAAAAATGTTAAAACGATAGTATTACGAACATGAACGTATTACCAGTATTGGAAACGTTAGAAAGACATGGAAGATAGTTAAAGACATTTGTAATCTAAACCAATCCAAACAACCGACAAAAAAATTATTAAAATTTAATGATCGCCAAAAGCTTCACTTAATCTAGTAAACACCCATTTCACAACAACTGGTTTACAGCTTGCAAATTATACTCTGAACACCATAGGTAAATCAGTCTCAGAACTTGCTGATAATGTCAAACAGATAGGTCCAACACATTCGATGGCTTTTTGTTAAGAGATCCTGAGGGAGTAAAAACTACTATTAACGAACTTAAATCAAATAGTTCCTCTGGCTGGGACAAAATTACTGCTAATTTCGTTAAAAAGTATAGTCAAATTCTTTGCGCGCCTATGCACATCTATGTAGTACTAGTTTTCAGATAGGGCAATTTCCATCACCATTCAAGCAGGCCTTAGTAACACTAATATTCAAATCTAGTGATAAGTCCGCTCCTTCGAATTACAGGCCAATATTTTTGTTACCTACTTTTTCAATAATAATTGAGAAGCCTGTGAACAACAGACTTACAAAATATCTAGAGCGTTATGGATATCTAGCTACGAATCAATTTGGTGTTAGGGCACATCGTTCAACAGAAGACGCTGTTTTACAACTGATTTCAAAAATAACATCTTATGTAGACAAAGGCGATAAAAGCATATGTGTTTTCTTAGACTTGCAAAACGCGTTCGATACTGTGTCTATTCCTATACTTCTCGGCTATCTCAAAAATCTGGTTATAAGAGGTATACCATATGCATGGTTTTGTAACTACCTTATAAACAGAACTCAAATATGACGTGTTGACGACGAGCTAAGCGATAAAGCCGAATGTACCTATGGAATTCCACAGGGTAGCATTCATGGACCAACATTTAATTTTTCATTTATGTACGTTAACATTGTTTTCACGTACATAAATGAATTATACAAAATTAATATCCGCAGTGCGGACCTTTTTATGTTTGCAGACGATACTGTAATCTTCTTTCATGGTACAAACTGGGATACTGTGCAGCAATGTGCTAAAAATGGATTACATATGGTTACAAAATAGCTGGATAATAATTTTTCAACTGCCAATTGTTCAAAAACAAAATATATATGCTTTTACAAAACCATAATCTCAAAACCACCACACAGTTTTTCTGTCACCATGCATACGTTCCCTTGTAATACGTCCCAAAAAAGGAAAGATGTAAATGTACAATATTAGAACAAACATCTACGATAATATACCTTAGGTGAATCCTCGACGAACTGATATATAAAATATAACTAGATGAATTCGGAGACTCACTATAGTATTTAAGAACTTAGGAACTGTAGGGACTAAAAAACTACTAATTCAGACATATAACGCCCTTTGGCATTGTCTCATAAATTATTGCATCTGCTCATGGGGTGGAGCTCCCAAAACATATCTTATTGAGGCCGAGCGAGCTCAAACATCTATATTAAAACTAACATTACATCTTCCTTATACATACCCAACATCTAAAGTATAAGAATTGTCAAATGTCCTCAGTGTACGAAAATCGTATATATACAAATGCATAAAACGATATCATAATTTTTACCCAGTATATGTAGCTAAAAACAAAAGAACACAAAAATGTCCAGTACCATTTGTCAAAAGTGCATTTGCGAAAAGGCAATATGACTATCAAGCGCCTCGTTTATATGGGGATAAGATCACTTAATGGGAGGGAAACTGCCTCCTAACAAACAGGGTAACATAGTTTAGGAGTTAGGGCATCAATAAATTGTATATCAATTTCTGTGTTCAATAAAAAATTATTATTATTATGGTATGTATATAGTTATCTCATCTGGTTGGGCTCTATAAATATATAAATGAAAATGATAAATATACATAAATATCAATAACATAAAATATTTTCTTTTATTATTATTATTATTATTTTGTTTAGTGGCGTTACTTCAAGGGTTCAATAAGCTATGGAAAGGGTTATGTTTGGAGCTAGAAATGTACGAGATAAAATTATAAATGAAGATACCAGCAGTAGAACCAGAATAAAGGACATACCCCAACGGACGAGTAAGGTGAAGTGGCAATGGGTCGGCCATATAGCTCGAAGAATTGACAACGATGGAGAAGAAAGGATGTCGAGTGGTAAGCACGAAGGCGAAAGCGAAGCGAAGGGCGAAGCGAGCACAAGTGTAGGACGGCCCCCTGCTAGATGGAGTGACGACCTGGTAAGACATGCAGGAACTCATTGGACGCAGGTTCCTCAGAACCGTTATTTTTCCGCATTCCTTAAGGGAGGCTTATCTTCAGCAGTGGACTTGTGACACTTTGTAATGATGATGATACACAATCAAAAACAATCTTGAGTTCAAACTCGATAAGATAAAAAAATAGCACATATTACGTATTTTCTTAATCAAAGGTCTTACTATAATTATTACATAAAGTTTTGACATTGTAAAGTTTGAGTTTTTAATACGAGATCTAGGCACTTTATTTTTTATTATTTATTATTACTTTTTGCTGCGATTAGTCTACTTAAGTTTTAAATGTCGTCAAGTCTCGTGTTGTCACAGTCACTTTGACTTAAAGTGATAGGAGACAGCACGAGACTTAACGGCATCTTAAAATTGAGCAGCGTTTTTTTTGGTTACATTACTATTTCCGGTCATAGTGCGCTTGATAAAGAGTGATGTTTTTCTAGGGTAAGGTGAAATTATTTAACTGACCGAAGGCAAAGTGATTTAACCGATCTGTCGATTTAATTAGGTCAGTGCTTTCTTAGTTTCAAATTTTCAAAAACACTTGATTTAATTGAGAAAATAAGTTTATAGTATCTAAGTTAATTGGTTTTAGATAAGGACCAGGCAACTTTCATTACGATAGATCATTCGCGGAGGACAAACCCTCATAAAGAATTATTTCGTAAAATGAACAGTATATTAACAGGCCGCCATATTTGGTGGTACCTACCTATAAAGGTACAATATCATATACGTACTTTGGGTGGGCAATTCTTGAATGTAAATCATATTTTATTTTTGGTTGAAATTTTGTGTTTAGAATATGTTTTACTTTCCAAGATCATCTTAATGGATGTCAGCTCGGAGAAAATTATATTTTTTCTTTTAATGTCGAGAAAAGTTTTTTGGCTAAGGTAATTGGTTGTTAATTAACTTGTTGAGAATTTTAACTGCGCAATTTATAAAACATAAGTTTTTCTACACAATATAACAATAAAAACAAAATACGTATCGCCCAGTGTCATTTTTTGTTTTCCTTTTGTACAGCGATTATTAAAAACACGTACAATTATTTGCAAAATTTTTCCTTCTTCAAAGGTCAACATGTTTATATTGCAAGTCATTGTGATTAGATAACAAAAAGTAATATATTTTTTAACTAATTTTACACTTCTCCGATAGAGTACGTGTTAATTAATTATATCAATACAATATTGAATCATCATCACCATCGCATCACTTTAAAAGACCCAATCTCCCAATGTAATGCGACAGCACGGCCCTAAGCCACCTGGATGCAATTTCGATCTCGTTTACTTACTACTATTTTAATTTTGCAGGAGAATATCTGCTGGTTTATATTTTAGGTAGGTTAAAAACCAGCCTTGGTCTAATATTAAGTTAGTTTGCTTCAATATTTGTGAATTTGATTTTAATGTGAATCTAACGTTAAAATTATCTATCTTCTTTTGGGAATTGACTAAATTCGAAAACTATAGAAGCTACATAGTAACCCTGGGACAAATTTAATTTCTGTCTGAATGCAATATCTCAAGCAATCGATAAGATATAATATACCACCTAGTACTCAGTATTTTATAATTTAAAGAAATAATTTAGCAGTAAAACAAGTTAATTGAATATTAAAATCTCAAAAAAGTTTTTATACATAGTACATTTTACGCGGTATAGACGTATATGGAAATATATTTGATATAATATATATTATTAAAATTAAATCCGTGCGGTGCCGCGGGTAATAGTTATTACTAGCTTTTACCCGCTGCTTTAGCCTTAGGTAGGCTTTAGTAGATTATAGTCTGAATATATATTGTATTATAATACATACTTAACAATATAATATATTCCGACTATAATCTACAATTCGCTCAGATTATACAAGTACAAAGTAATTTGATAACTTGACACACACATTGAACCGTGTTCAGTAACCTCAAGATAACTGGTTTCTTACTATATAAGAGTATAATTTGCTCTTTTTTATGTCATTATGTATATTGTGCTCGTCAATAATAACACGAAATGTTGATACCGGCGTTACTTTTATTGACTGTTGTAGTGCTTGCTTTCAATCATTACTTTAGCAAATACAACGAAAGTTACTGGAAACAACGTGGTGTTGCCTTTTATTCGAGGAATAAAATCTTCGGTCCATTATGGGACTTTATTTTCGGCGAACAGGCTTTTTTTGAAATACTCGCTGATATTTACAAAAAATACCCTGATGCACCTGCCGTTGGTGTTGGTTCTGTAAGTGCTCCAACTGTGCTTGTCAGAGATGCTACAAACATACGACATATTATGCAAGTGGATTTTGAGTCCTTCTATCACAGAGGACTTGAAGTACAACCCGGAGACCGTTTAGCTGATAGTGTTCCGTTTTTAAACGGCAAGCGGTGGAAACTAATACGGCAGAACATGACCCCGTTATTCAGTCTTGCTAAACTTAAGACTATGTACAGTGTTATGGATAAAAGTGCCCAAGACTTCGTTAAATATTTGAATGATCACCCAGAGAAGTTAAAAGGAAATGCTTTTGAAACCCTCTCTACTTTCTGTAGTGCAGCAATTAGCGCTTCAGTATTTGGTATTACTACAGAGTCCATCTTTGATTCACCTTTCCTACGCATGGCCCAAAATGCAGTCGTGCCTACATTTTGGTCAAATTTAAGGTTTTCACTTTTACTCGTCAGTCCGTGGTTATTCCGGAAGCTGAAACTAGCGTTATTCGCAGAGCATGAAACATTTTTCATCAATGCTGTAAAACAGCTGATACGACAAAGAGAGAAGGAAGGTGTGAGGAAATACGATTTTGCAGATATATGCGTAAATTTACAAAAGAAAGGAGAGATGAAAGATGGCGAAACTGGACTCAGCATTGAGCCCACTGATGAGCTTATGGCGGCTCAAGCATTTTTTTTCTTCATAGCTGGCGTTGAACCTAGTGCATTAGCTTTGTTTTGTACGTTAATTGAACTAGGTCGTAATCCAGATGTATTGGAGCGAGTTCATGATGAAATTGATGATATTTTTAAGAAGTATAATAACACTCTAACTTATGACAGCCTGTCTGATGCGAAATATCTTGAGATGGTTCTTAATGAAGGCCTGAGATTGTATCCTCCTCTTGGTATACTCGGAAGACAATGTGTAAAAGATTCCGTGCTACCCGTTGGAAATATAAAAATAGAGAAAGGAACAAAAATATTACTGAGTCCATTCGAAGTTCATCGTGATCCGAAATTTTTCCCGGAACCTGACAAATTTATTCCCGAAAGATTTGCAAATGAACCCAAAGCGATTGCTGATCATGCATATATGGCCTTTGGGAAAGGAAATAGGGTCTGTATCGGAGAAAGGTTCGCACGATTACAAATAACGACTGGTTTTATATATCTACTTCGATACTTCACAGTGAAAACTCACGTTGAAGGTGGTGAGATTAAGTATAAGAAAGAACAATTTCAGGTTAGACCCTCAAATGCTGCTCTAGAATTCATACCAAGGAATATCAAAAACGCAAATTAATCATATTTTACAATTGGATAAACACTATTATGTTTATATGTCCTTTATTATTACGTGATAAATTTTTATCAGTCCGTCAGTATATATCTGAATTGAAAGCTATTAAATCAATATTTTATTTTCACAATAAGTAATGCAATGCAAAAAAAAAATTGTAAATGATTTTTACTTACAACTAAGAATGGAATTATTTTACATAATTGTGTTTTATTTAACGTTCATTGAATTATGCTAAATAAATACGATGGCAATAATAATAATTAGTAAGGTATTCCTATATTTAAACTTCAAAAATGTTATTTATTTTGTTACTTTGTTAATAAATTTAGAGACACTGTACTTCCTTTAAGCTGACACTAATACTAAATAGTAATTGTTCTTTTTTATCAGCCCATAAAGTTCTCTCCCGTTGTAGGGAGGATTTACCATAAGCGCCACGCTTGGCAGATGAATTGGCGATCACAGTCTACGGCGTTTCGTACCTTTGAGGCTGCTCGCCATTTTTGCCTTTTAAGTTATATAAAGTGGTGGTTATTCTATTCTACTAAATGTCGGAAGATCGCTCTGTCATTTTCCATATTCGCTTGTCCCCGTGGGATGAAATGTGGCGATATATTTAATAAATATTTAATTACACCATTGGGAATGTGGTGGCTACATTTGGCTGTATTTTATTGTAAATTATTGCTTAAAAAACATGTGTGCAGTTCACACTCGGTAGAAGTGAAACCTTCAGATAACTAAACTCCGAGAGAAGGATACGAATGCTATAAGGAGTAGTATATTTCAGCCAATATCGTAACAACAATATTCGTTAAAATTAACATCAATCCACGGGGGTACAGTTCTATAGTAAGTACGGCATTTGGCCATTAAAAGTAACGCCATCAAGTGTATGGTACGGGTCATAATTTCTATGAACCATGATTTTTGAAGTATAAATTATATTTCCCGATTTTATTCATGTTCAATTCAAATTATTCTGAAGCGAAAAATAAATAAAATGTATATGTAGCTTTTGCGAAAAAGAAAAGTTACAAAGTTCAATTTCTCAACAAAGAAATAATTATTATTATTTATGGGCATGTATCAAATCATTTCCAAATTGAATGGAATTTGTTTTGTTTAACTTTTCTAAGTTTTGAGTTTGATGTATATTTAATTTCTTTCGCAGAATAATTACTTAAGTATGGTGTTATCAGCCAGTAAATTATTCAGAGTCGTTTTAGTTAATCGGATAATGTCTAAGTGTTACTAAAAACGGTGTATCCTGAGATGCCTCCTTAATCATTTAAAAATGATTGCCCAAGTATATTTTAATTTCAGTCAAAAGCGGTAACGCTTTTAAATCGTAGTTTTACATATGAGTTAAAAATATAATTTCGTACGGTCTAATAAAAATAACACAAGGCTGCATTCTATCACCAACGCTGTTTCTTCTGCATATCAATGATATGTTGCAAACCGGTAACATTCATTGCTATGCGGACGACAACTGATGGTGATGCTTTATACACCGGCCGTGCCAATATTTCTCAGGAAAACGTCGCCGAGTACCGGAAGTCGAGACATTGTTGAACAGGTTTCGGACTGGGGCGACTAAGTCTAGTCCAGTTCAATCCCTAGAAGACACAAGTTATCGCGTTTAGCGCTAAAATAACCCTTTGTCGTATCTCCTGTTTCAAGGAACACCTTGTTACCTCAGCCGGCATTGGAATCCTCGATCGACATATCGAGTGACGTGCAGTTTCGTGGTCACAATTTTTTATAGGATAGGGTGAAAAAGAGCACACAGTCCAACTGATGGTTAGTGGTTGCTGTGATCCATAGACATCTACATCTATCCTCAGTAAAGAACCAAAATGCAGATGCGTTTTGAACATAAACACAACATAACATAAGACAAAATTCATCCGTGAGGACTAAGATGGAATGCCTCTTTTCCAGTAAAAGGGTCTCCGGTCTCCGGTCTCTTGGCTGACAACGCATCTGCATTTAAATTCGCAAACGGAGATAGATATAGATGTCTATGGGCCACAGCAACAACACAATAAGGTGGACTGTGTGCTCGTTTGTCACCCTATTCTATAAAAAAAGTTATGTCATGAAACTTTGAGGCAATTAGACTTTTCTAGTGAATTAAGTGCATTTTACTATATTTGTAATAAATCAACTCATGTTAACTTAAGTTTAAGTCAAAGTAATAACAAAGTTCAGCAGGTGTATCGCACAAGAGTCCATAGGTCACAAGCACAACACTTCCAAGGTGAAAGATATCTTGAGAGCTGAGCTTGGGTAACACGAAAGATAATTGTATGCGTGCGCGTCGGTGGTTTCAATTAAACTGTTCACAATTGCCGCCAATCGATATGGCGCTTGGGTCACTGAGAGCCATAACCCGAAATATTATGGCTGCATTCAGAATGAAAACAGTTGATCGCCAACCCAATGAATTTAATAGAAATATAGAAAAAAATACTATCTTCAAATTGTGTTGCTTTGTACTTATCTGTTCCAGTACGCAACATGCTGCTCACCTTAAAAGAAGTAATTTATTTTAAAATCTCTAACCTATGATGTAAATTGAAAAAAAATAACCAAGTACTAAGATTAGGGTTGTAAGTATAACACATCATTCTAACAGAAGTGGGCAAACTTTTACTACAGATCGTTTAAAAATAGTGTTCCCAGCCTTTAAGGTCACCACACGAGTGACTTGATCGGAGCCAGGATGAACAGCATGCACACGCGCGAGCTTAAATGTAGTGGTGGAAGGTGCTCGTCGCATACCTCAAGAACAGTGCCTTCACGAATGGCGGAGCCGCGATCATGAAACCACTTACTACTTTGTTGTAAGTGATGAAGATATTCCTACTCTATCTTTTCAAAAGTGCTGGACCGACTGTTGTATCCAGCGCCAACGTGTGAGACAGTTAGGATTTTTGTCTAACAAAGATACATTAGTAAGAGCCATTAAGGGTTCTCCTATTAAAATGAGACGGTGTTAAGGAGGGGATCGGTAGAAGCCGAACTCGTGCCGCAAAGGGACGTGAGTTTAACACGGCTTCGATTTGACATAGAAGAGTATGCATCTCGTCCTAAGTTTCACTACGATTTGCCGCAGCCACACGATGTCGGTGGTGTTTGAAACTTTTAACACTAGCTTCGAATATCTCCAAAATAGCTAGCATACGGAGGTTAAAGGCCACGTACGTCCCTGTTGAAGGTTTGTTGATTAAGTTTACATTGAACGATATCACTACGTAAAACGCGTATAGGTCTTTAAGATAATTGTTATATCCGTCAAAATTATTTCTGCAGTCCGAATATATATCCGTACATAATCCTCGACGGGACGTGAAGCGTCGTAGAGCTGCTAAAAATACATCAGTGGAATGCTCCGAAACGAGTTTGAGATCGCTCATACATACGAATACCGAAACATAACACTTAGCTATTTTCGCGTTACGTACTTTATTTGCACGAACAAAAATGGACCGGCATAATCTACGGCCGTTTTAAGGAAAGGACGCGCCGCAGGTATTTTCGAAGCTGGTAGTGGTCCCATTCGCGGTTGATCACGCGTTGGACGAGCATGAAAGCAACGGACAGCAATGTATGCGTTGACGCACGATGTCACGGCAAGACAATATCCAATAACGCTGCAACAGCAAGTATTGCATGGACTAAGGTCCTGCGTGCACATTGCTTATGTGAGCGTCGTCGATAAACAAATCAGTCAAAGCCAGTTTTTTCGGTAAAATTATTTGATGTTTAGATTCAAATGGTAATAATGATTTATGAATTCGACCTCCTACACGTAACAGTTTGTCACTATCCAAAAAAGGCGTAAGACGTCGCAATTGATTAGAAGGTAATTTTCCTTGAGATATTTTGAAAATATCGTCTTGAAATACCGATTGTTAAGTAAGGTAAGTTTTACGTGGTGAGCCATGCTGCAGCTATATTAGTAGTATAGTTGTAGTACGAATGGGTCGGCTCGACCGGCGAAGGACCACGCTCTCACAGAATACCAACGTAAAATAGCAGCTTAACCAAAGTGTTTCGTATGGTGAGTGTAGACCGGAGACCCTTTTTACTGGAAATGAGGCATTCCGTATTAGTCCTCACGGGTGACAACGCATCTGCATTTTGATTTGTAATCGAGGATAGATGTAGATGTCTATGGGCCCCAGCAACCACTCACCATCAGGTGGCTGTGTGCTCGTTTGTCACCTTATCCTATAAAAAAGGTAAATTAGTCGATTTAATGAAAAAATATATTCAGGCACTGTAACACAACACGGGAACGAATTTTGACCTTATTGCATTTTTACAAAACGGAATATTCGTGCGGTAATCCGAACGAGTTTGCCCAGCGACGAAAATTGCATTATAATTTCGGTGTTTTGTACAGGCGGTGGAGTAGACATACACAGGTGCTCATAGTTTGATTCTCAACAGGCCAGTAGTCGGACTTCGTCGACTTGTGGTACCATGGTCCCGCATGAACTATGCGGGACCATGGTTTCTAAACCGCGACCATGCTAGCGCGGTAGGTAGCAAGCCATGATGCAGCGTCAGAAGGATTATCGGCTGACGGGACATGGTGCCGCAGCCGGTGGGGCGGGATAGAATACCGCTAGTGCGATTGGTAACAAACGTCTTCCATTCATGAAGTGACGAACGGAGCCAGGCCAGCACGATGGGCCTCAGACCATGCGCAAATCTGCTCGCGGCAGACGCGATCTCTATATAATTTGCAACCTTATCTAATAGTTTGAAAACATAATCGAATATAGACAGCCGGCATATGCGATCTAGGACGCGTCAGCAAATCCGCGAATTTCTACCGAATCGATATTATTATTGAAAATGTATCGCGGAAAAGACACCTGTAACAACAGCGGTAGCTCGTTTATGAAATGTGTCCACGAATTAATGATATCAATGGGCGGATTATCATTCCAATCTACGTTTGCCGTCTAAAATAGCTGGATCAAATGCTTGGCATACAAAGTTACCGGTGATAGCAAGCTGAGAGGGTCATATATTTTCGCGATCTCGGAAAGAATAGCCCTCTTTGTGCATTTATGAGTGTGACGGCTCATTATTATTATTATTAATAAATAATAATTAAATTCAATATAAAGACATTTAATAATATCATAGATATAATATTTTGAACAATTAAAATGCATTAATAAGGATAAGTTCAATTATATTCATTTCAAATATTAAGTATTATAGTATAGTAAACGCAAGGGACTACAAGAGCCAAGTGACCTCGAATGATGCACGCACACATTTACACAATCAATGTGAGCGCCATCTAACGACAGTGAGGTTTAACACTAACGGATTAGCGAGGTTACGCCCGAGTGTTATAATAGACGAAACGCAAGTAAGATAAAGATCTAACAAAGAAATAGATGGGACAACGAAATTATTTTTAATTTAAATTTAATGTTACTTGAAAATTTAAGGATGTGGGTGATTTTGAAATAAAACTGATTCGATGAAAATTAAAAAAAAATTATTTATATAATAATAGTAATAAACTTTATTTATATAAAAGTGATTGTAGTACATGGGTAGGACATTACATCGTTTGTATTATCTATAAAATATTATATTAAATCTAGTGGATGTAGTTCTGCTCTCCTAGCGAGATTAACAGTCTCAATCCCGTAATAGTAGGTATATAATAAGTACATACCCGTAAGTGCTACAATGATAACAAAATCTAGTTTTCAAATTATTAAATATAAAATTGAGAATATATGCACATGTATGTGTCTGTGTGTGAGTTGTGTGCGTGTGTATATGTGTGTGTTTGCGTGCGCGTGTGTGTGTTTGTGGGAGAGAGAGTAAGTCAAGTAAGCTATTTAACAATAAGTTTAGGTATTTTCTGTTTCGTCATAAGATTTGTTTTGAATGTATGAGTGAACAATCTTCTTGCAGTTATAGAATGATAACCCATATATTGGACATTTTCGCTTATTTTATTGTAAAGAGACCCAGGAAATAAAAGTTGGACATCAAATTGCCTTTCAGGGTACTAGCCACCTAAAATTCCATTATTCCATTATTATTTTCAAAATAAATTTTAAAACTAAACGTGTTTGTGGCAAGGTGATGTTACATTACAACGTGCGGCTGATGTTATGAATATTACCTGTGTACTATAGGCTTCTTCCAGTACATGCTTATATCAATAATTTCCTCTTACTTATATCAATAACTTCACAATGATGATTTTCCTGTGGTACTGTTTCCAATCTATGGAAAAATTGAATATTTCAAATTATGTAGATAAATGTCAATTCTAAATATTCTAGTCCTATGGTTCACAAGGTAGGTAATAAAATTTGCATTTCGTTGATTTTTTGTATTTCCTTTGAAAAATTGTTAAGCTACAAGTAAAATACCTAACATTAATACATAATTATAATTCCTACTTATAAACAAAATCAATAAACCTAAACTCTTACATGTGATAAGTAACATCGCAATTTTCAGATGATTCTGTTATTTCGTCATGCCTATTTATTAATTTATCAAAAATCCGCGGTCTTTAACAAAAACATTAGGTATTTTAGTTTTTTTATAGTTATTATAGCTTAGAAAAGTTGTAGGTACTTACACATTAGAAATACTAACTTCCGTGTTGATATTTTCAACTTTCTTTCTCCTGTAAAAATAATTACATTTCAAACGTTTTTTTAGTTATTATTTATAAAAATATTTAATAAATTTATCTCAATATGTAATACTTAAAATAAAAAATAAAAGAAAATTTGACTTCATATTCCTGAATCTAACCCGACCACTCTCAGTGCACTACCGTAATACACTACGTTTTCAACATTCATAGGTTTATTGTTATAAAAATAAATATATTTTTTAGTTATTATTTATAAAAATATTTAATAAATTTATCTAAATACATAATACTTTAAATAAAAATTAAAAATAAAATTTGACTTTATATTCCTGGAATCGAACCCAGGTACTCAGGTATACTACGTTTCCAAATCATAAGTTTATTGTTATAAAAATAAATATTTAGTAATAATAAAATGTTCTTACTTTTAATATCGTTCATATGTTGGGCGTTTGAGTTATATGAACGTTTTTAGTCTTCGTAACGGGTTTTACTTTATATCCCATATTTACCAATTATAATTATTAACTTGATTTAAATTAATCTAAACTTAAAATATTTTATATTTACACGAAAGAAGAATATTTATGAAAAGAAGAACATTTATGAATATGAAACAATGAATTTAAAACAAATATACAAAACATTAAACAATCTTTACGTAAATATTGCGGCAAAAGAGCGACACGTCTGTATGGCATCGGGCCTCAGCCAGCAGCACAGAACACAGTACTCTCTACCAAGAGAACGCCAACTTCATACTCAAAAAGGAAACACGTGTTTATGAATGTACACGAAAAGCCTCGGTGGGCGCCCATATAATACTTTTTAGCGGGAATTTCAAACCCTTGTATTGTGTAACTTTGAACTTTTATTTAAGGCATATTCGAGTAATTGTGGCTCAAGCCTCACAAACCTATGGGTAAATTCCCATTTTGAGAGGTTGCACCAAATTACTCAATTTACTTTAGAGGAGTATGTGGGACAAAATAAAACTAAAAATAGGTATGGTTATGTAATTTTATTTTTGGAAGATATTGTTTTATACACTATATATTATTATTTATGTTTTTATTGCTTTTGCAGATAATATTTCCACGCGTAATATTGATTTATAACATATGTTATCGTGAGAGCTATTCTTCACAGAACATTAACGTAAATTTAAATCAGCAAAATTCTCATGTCAAAAACTTAACTCAGCCCAAATACATGATCTGAAACAGATAAAATTCGAGTTAATATAGTAATAATCCTACAAATAACGATGAATAAATTCAAAATGCTTAAAGACTTACCACAATATTATCAAAGTTTTCTTCTTTTATTGTAGGAAACCTGCAGAAAGTGATCGGATGATTTTGTGCTTTTTGTTTGCATAATTTTTTTAAATATAAATTAATTTATAGTCAATATCTCATACAGAGTCAGTATCTCACAAAAAATCTTCACACACACAATCGCGAAGAATTGCCTACAAACGAAAATGTAATATTCTGAACCGATAATAACTGAATTAAAGCAAAACGCAATAACAAATATTAAAATCTAAATCAATAAATAAATTTGAATCAATTTCAGAAAATATTTTCAGTATGAAGACGTTGACAAACAAATGTCATTTTCTTCTTTTAGTTCATGGCTTCGCTTGATAGAATTCTGCTAATATTTACTAATTTAATTTTAATAAATTAGTAGGTCAATTAATTATGCAAACCTCAAAGTAATATGTATATAATTACTTACAGGTGCAAACAAAAGAAAAAAATATAGCATAGAATTTTAAAAATCAGTTTCTTCCGTTATAATAGTTATGTATATTAGTATCAATTTTTAAAATGGCAATCTGAAACATCGCGAAAGAATGAAACGGCGATATCTTTTTCTCGCTTTAATTTTACACGCCCACCCACACATAGATAAAATTATGATTGTGTGCAAGTTTCTCGGCTTCATACAGAGTTGAATCACCCTGGCCAGCAGTGTCGGTACACATGCGTTTACGCACACATCCGTACATATTATTTCAGAAATAAGAAAATGCGATTTAAAAAATCTATCAAATTGATTAAAAATTAAAACAATATCACGTTAATATGTTTCTTGTAGAATAATCTGATAAAAATCAAAATGATTGCATGTTTATTAGTATGGTTTGGACGTAGATTAGCAGAAAGGACTCAACCCACAATATTGTCAAAAATGAGTTAGATACACCAAATGAACCTAAGAGGTCGGGTCTATCATTCAGCAAAAACGAGCTAGCCTCAAACAAATAGAAAGCATTTTTTTTAATACTGGGGACCAACCCACATAAGGGTGCGCATTTCTTTATGATCAGCTTAATAGACCCAACCCGCTAGAATCCTTTCTAATAAATTATATTTCAAGGAAACGCACTAAACTTTATTTAACTTACTAGCCTCAATTCATGTGAGTTGTTTTAAATAAATACACTTACAAAGAAAAAAGTCTGATTTTATATTCATCAAAACCGACTTAAACTTCCTAGGTCGTTTTTGATAAATAAATATTACCGTAAAACGCTCTTTGTACATTCAACTGAAATTACTCAAACTGTCTGAATGAATGAATTATTGTTGATAAATTAAAATTTTAAAAAATTGCATTTATAATTTAGCTACAAAATATCAAATTGTCTAGGGCTTTTAAGATTAATTATTTATTTGGAACTTTAAAGTCTCTAAAATGACTTAAGAACATTTTCGTATGTGTAACAACATTATTTTCATAGATTACCTATTACCATGCATTTTTTTAAACAACAACATTTTTGTACTTATACAATTTTAGTTTAAAAGTTGCAACCCTTGCTGTATTGTGTCTTGTGTAATCACTTGCGTTATGCGTACGGCGGAAAGAGTGTTACGGACAATACAATATACTTTGATATCGTGCTGTGAGATTGTAACGATGAAGAGAATTGACCGCATCATTTCGTGTGCTTTGACCAAAAAACGCTCCTGCAGTGTAAGTTATTTTATACTTTAACCTCAAAAAGTTTAGAAACTGTACAAACTTATTAAGACGTTACATTTTATTTGTGTAGGTACAGACAAGAAGGAGGATGAAAATTTGTTAACTATGGTACCTGTTAACAGGGATGACACCGAGGGAACTGGTAAGTGCCTATCTATCCACTTGTTATTATTATTTATTGACCTTGAGTTTTACGACATTTTTAATTTCGTATTGCTACAATAAAATTATTATAATGATATTCTTAATTTGAAATTAATGTATGCTATTTTCCGATAATAATAACATCGATTCGGTAACGGCTTCTTTAAGTCGTCTAGGATAACTGACATTGAAAGTACTTATTAGTCTATTATTACTATATTATATTTATTTATTTTTTCTAGCCATGTTATGTCTGGGTTGTGGTGCATGTAAGCTAATGTTATTACAGATGATCCTGCAACTGCATTGTCGTTATCTCATATGCCAGAACAAGTTCTATCGAAAATTGGTAAGTGGATTTTTCGTCATACTTATATACGGTACTAATTAACTTTTTCGATGTTTAAATCAAATTATGGAATAAGGTGAGACCGTAGTGTATTCAATAATTATTATGAATTATTTTGTCAATAATTGTTTAGTAGTACTGCACACGACTAATATATCAAGCTATAATATATCCAGTATATGCTGGCCTCTCATTGTATGGAAATCCCTACATTGCGAGATCAGCTTATACTGAGATTTTATAGTGATGATAACCCTTGAGTGTACTTACTAAATGTGTAAAATGTTTTAGATGTTGTGGATTCGCCAAAGCTCCGTTGACGCCTCTGGGCGTAGTCGCGTCGAGGCGTATACACGAGTGCAAAGGTAACACTAATTAATGCTTAATTTGCACAGTAATGAAATAATTATTAATAGCCCTAGCTTACATTTATCAACAAATTAATAAATAGGTACTAACTAATATTAAATAAATTTTTGCTTGTTGGTGGTGCAAATGATATATCAAAATCACATTATTTTCAGATGAAGTGGATTCACCAGTAGCTCCACCGTACTGCCTTTGACCTCGAATACCCGGATATAAGACAATTCAAAGTAGTTATGAGCTTCTTTTTATTCTTGTATGTATCAAAAATAAATGAATAATTAAGTTAAATTTTACTGGGATGTTTCAGGTTGTGAAGAAAATCCATCACCTTTGCCTCCTATGTCTCCAAGCACTTTAGATCCAGTTGAAACCTTGAGTGGAATATTTCCAGGGGATTATAGTAGTGATACGGACACTGATTATGTGCCTGATAGTGATGAGGATTTAGATAGTAGCCATTCAAATAGAGCAAAGAAAAATAATGACATCAATATTATTTCGGCAATATATTGTATACCGGATAGTGATGATGATTCTGAACGTGGAGTTTCAACAGGGACTGTACAAACTCATACAGCTGTGGTGCATAATTCGGTAAATCAGGACTTCGAAATAAGAAACGAAACATCAAACACCACTTCTCATGTTAGAGATGGAATACTACTTCGTGGTGAGGAAACGTTGGATCAAATTACCAATTTTAAGTAAAAATAATGACGATTATCTGATCTTAGAAACACAAAGTGAACCAGAGGCAGGTCGACCCAAAAAAGGACGTAAAAGAAAACACCCAGAGCACACTATGGCACAGAAAAAGAACCGTAAATATGCCAATTTACCTTATCATGGAAAAAATAAACTAATGCCGTCTAAAAACTTTAAAGACTATACTTGTAAATGCACTAGGCAATGTTATTTCCGAGTTTCAGAAGAAAAGCGGAAAGAAGAGTTCAAAAAATATGTAACATTAAGCTCGTATGAAGCGCAGCTGCTTTATATTTTAAATAACGTCAAAGAAAGCCCAAAATCTAGATCGTATACCTTGACAAATAATAAATCTGGAAAAAAGAAACCAAGACTATACCGAAGAAATTATTTTATATGCGACATAGAAGTGTGCAAAGATATGTTCACACATAATTTTCAAATTTCTTCTAAGAAAATCGATATTTCCTTACTGAAAAAACGGTCTGGAAACGCTTTGAAAGACAATAGAGGCAAAGCTCAAGGTGGCTGGAATAAGACGCCACAAGAGGATGTTGAATTCATTAAAAATATAATAAATTCCTTGCCTAAATATGAGTCCCACTATAGGAGAGAAAATAGCGACAGTAAATATTTAAAACCGGGCACGACTATCGAAAAAATTCATGAAATTTATATAGATGAATTAAAAACTGTTTACGGTACATTAAAAAGACCTGTTTCTATAAATACTTTCAAACGTATATTTTATAGTAATTTTAATTTGCGATGTAAGCCACTAAAAAAAGATACGTGCAACAAGTGTGATTCGCTAACAAATAAAATAAAAAATTGTTCATCCGATGAAAAGACAATATTAGTTGTAGAAAAAGAAGAGCATCTTAAACGAGCTGAAGAGTTGAGGATTCAAATGAATCAAGATCTGCAAAGAGCTAAAATTGACGAAAAATTTGAGAGCCTAACGTATGACCTAGAAAAAACGCTTCCTCTTTTCTGGATACCCACAAATATAGTTTTTTACAAGCGTCAACTTTGGCTCTACAACAGTGGTATTCATGCCGGTTCAAACGACGTAGGTTACTGTAACGTTTGGGTTGAAGGAGAAGCAGGAAGAGGAGCACAAGAGGTAGGGTCGTGCCTCGTACGGTTCATTAAAAACGATCTCAGCCATGAAGTGGAAGATCTTGTTTTGTGGAGCGATTGCTGTGGGGGGCAGAATCGTAACATAAAAATTATTTTAATGCTGAAATCAGTATTGGATTCTCATCCGAGGCTAAAAACAATAACACTAAAATATTTAGAGTCAGGGCATACATTTCTTCCCAATGACACCGATTTTTCTAAAATAGAATACCAATTAAAATATCACCAAAGAATATATACCCCCGATCAATACATTGACGTGATTAAGACCTGCAAGAAAAAAAATCCACTGAAGGTTTATAGGATGCAAAAAAATTTCTTTTCTACCAGCAAAATAGAGAAGAAAATTGTCAACAGAAAAACTTTCGTTACAAAAGCTAAAGTTAACTGGTTAAAGACAAAAAAAATACTCTTGAAAAGAGATGAAAAGTATACAATCTACATGGAAAATACTGACGGAATGTTTGAAGAGCTAAGCATTGAGAAGAAATTAAGAGCAAAACAATTAGAAATATCGGAAGAGGACTTAGTGTTGCTGTGGCCGAACGGGAAAGAAATTGCTCAAGCAAAACTGGACGACTTGAAATTTGTTTGACCTTATTCCCAAAGATTGTTTAGATTTCTATAAAACTCTAAAGGGGAACGAGAATATTACTGAAGATGTCGATGGTTTCGATTGTGTTACTGATTTTGAGATGCTTATAGAGCAGACGGAGCAGACGGAGCAGAATGACCAGGAAGACTTATTGTAAGATATAGTGTAATAAAAGTATAGAATTCATTTTGGATTTTTTTATCGTCACGGTTGATTAGTTCCTACTTGTGTTTAATTTTAAATGATACTTGGTTATTAATAAATAATTTCTATTTGATTAATTTATTGACTTTCTTTTAAAAATCCTTTAATTATAATTTTAATTAATCACTTGAGTCATTTTAGTAGAATTCAAATAAAGACTGGATCATGAAAATACAAATTTATCAAAAAGGACTCAAACCTATATTTTCTTCAATAACTCATGAATAACATGCAAAATACCATCAAACTAAAACCCATTTAAAATTCAATTGTTAAATCCCTTAACTAACCTAACACCTTAATATTTTGAGTCCAATATCACTGAAGAATACATCTCTGAACTTTAAACATCGATTACTCAAAAGTGACATTTTGTGGTTTGAGTCCTTTCTGCTAATCTACGTCCGTTTTTACTCGTTAAAAATTTTAGAGGTATCTTTATGATTTTATGATTTACTATTTGTGAGCGGCGTCTTAGCACATAGCGTTATGATACGCCGGCTATCTTTTGGATTACGGTGAGTGTGTTTGGTAGTACTTTTAAGTGCAGCAAGCATACTCAACTCCATGTCTTACTGCAATAGTGCTATGATACGTGGAGTTTTGGCTACTGATGTCTTAGTGGCGTGCTATTATGGTACGTTGGTGGTATATTTAGTTAACAACAGTACCGATTTTGTTACCAAAGTTCATGTGGGTGTGTTGTGAGATGGCGCCATCCGTATGAAAGTTGTATTGATACTTACTGCTACTTGCAGTATTGCGTCTTGTGATGGATCTGCAGGTGTGCTGCGCCTGATTTGACGCATCTTGTGGTTCTGGTCGATGGAGGTATGTGGGTGGTGATGTCGGCTGGGAATGTATGGGGACCAGGATGGTGTATAGACGACAGTCCTATTGATGCTTGTTGCGTTCTGCAGCATTGCGTCTCTGCGATGGTTGTTTGGCGGGTCGCTATTCTCAATGGCACTCTCTGCGTCTTGGTTTGACTCAGAACCTAAGTAGTTTGCCCAAGTCGGTTCCCTTTATTACGGGGCTGTAGACTGTCTGACCTCCGTGATGTTTTATACAACAATATAATAAATATATCTCTGTAAATTTCTTACTTTTGAATGATTGAAGGCAACTTGTTGGTGGGTGAGACAAACTTGATCGAAAAATGCATATACTCAACGTCAGTGACACAAACCCTTTCTGATGGCGAATTATTACTATTATCTTATAACTGCCTTTTGGCTATATCTGCCATTGTTTTGGTTGGTGGAGCATATGTGTCGACCTCATGCGGGTGGTAGCTGGAGGGAGAATCTTAGGAAGCTCTCAAGGCTGCGGCCGAAAGCCGCGTAATGTGGGACCCCATTCCCTTGAGGTGAGCGGTAGACTCATGACACGCTCTGCGGCTAGTTAGTCGTGCTGATCATGCAATTGGTGGTGATGCCTTACATTTACATTACGTCTGCAGGAACGGCGGTCTGGCAGGCGGTGGCGCTCACGGAGGGCTTTTATGGCCAGTGTGCCTATTATTGCCTAATCCGTGTGACGTACATTGACTGTGGCTGGATTTGATCGTATTCTGTACGGCGTTTACACGCATTGACATGCGCGACTTCAATCGATGTTTGTACCGCACTACCAAGGGTCAAGCCCTCTCACTGATACGCCAGTTATTTTGCTGTGCCTACGGTCCAGTTCCCAACAACGTCCCCTTCGGGGGCGCAATTGGATGGCGCTCACCATATACGGCGTGTGCGGAGCCGTGTGCCTCGCTGGTATATCTGGTATTTGATGTAAATATTGTGAGCCTTTTCCAAGCGGGAAGGGATGAATTAATAAAAATTGACTGATGTGAACGTGATACAAGTGGAATAGGGACGATTTAATGTTCTTAACCTTTTTGAGCCCTGTCTTCGTGAACAGGGTTCTTTAGCTTATAAGGCACTACCAACAACTTTCAACTGCTCTAGTGAATATTCATTCTTCCAAGAGACACGTAAAAGAACTAAGTTACTATACAAACTCAACATTAATAAGGGTCCTAATTAAGACGATCACGCTATAAATTTATTAAACGGCCTATATTTAAAACTTTAGAAAGATCAATATATGGTTAATATACCGGTGATGTAAATTTTATATATTTTAAAAGATATAGTTAGATATAGAAAGAAAGAAAGAAAGAAAGAAAGTTGGGGGTAGTGGTATAAGTGGTAACTTAAATCTTAAGATTAAATGTATCAGATCCTGGATTCCATTGAATTCTGATGACTTTAACTCTTTGTCGTTCTCCATTTCAGAAAATGGGACATTTTGGGCCACTCCTGACGAAGCTGGTGGCTGTGCTGTAGCAGTATCGCTGGTGAGTTGCTGTGCCCTGCGTAGTTTGAATCCAGCCGCCTTACATATGCCGGTAAGCTCTTGCTGCAGAGCGAGAGTTTTATCCTTTGTATCCTCACCAGAAACAACATCCTCGACAAATACGTCATTCAATAATACGGGAGAAGCTCGGCCTCATCGTGAGCAATCTGCTGAATTGTGCGCAAAGCGAGATATGGTGAAATTTACACCGAATGTGAACGTGCAAAACGTAGTCCCGTAGGTTCTTCTGGCGATTTACGCCATAAGATGCGCTGGAAGTCCCTATCGGTTTCACGAATCAGTATATTTCGATACATTTGTTTAATATCCGCAGTGAAAGCTACGGCATGAACACGAACCTTTAAAAGTACATCCACTATATCAACGTGAAGCTTGGTATCCGTTAGAGAACGTCATTATGACAAACCACTCGTCAATATATAAACCGGAACGAACACAACGCGTGATCGAGTTTTTCACTCGATTCTTTGATTACACAGCGGTGTGGAATATAATAACTGGCACCTTGCAAAACTCAATATCAACGTGCTTCATATGATTTAGGTCCTCATACTCTTGGAGGCACGTGTAATAATCAGTCTTCAGCAGGGCGTTGCGTTCCAATCTATACTCCAATTTTCAGATGAAGCTAATTTCACCTCGGAGGATACGCCAATAAGCAAAACTGTCATATCTGGGGCTCAAATAATTCACACGTCATCGTGGAGAAACAAATGCATCCACAACGAGTGACTGTCTGGTGCGGATTTTGGTCTGACGGCATTATTGGGCCATTTTCTTCAAAATGTGCAAAGGAACCCCGTTACAGTGAATTGCGATCGCTACCGCACCATGTTAAGCAATTTTTGTTTCCCAAAATTGAATAGAATGACATAGACGACATTTGGTTGCAACGTGCCACAGCTAACGTAACAATCGATCTTTGCGCACTGTTTTCGTAAATCGCATAATCAGCCGAAATTCTGATCGAACCTGCGATCTGACTCCGTTGGACTCTTTTGGGGAGCCGTTAACGACAAGTATTACGCTAACCATCCAGAGACGATTGACGACCTGAAACATGAAATCGAAGATGCCATTGACGAAATATATGCCAAACAATCGAAAACATACTGAAAATTGGACTCATCAGATGGGGTATTGTTAGGCTAGCCGTAGCAGCCATTTGAATGATGTTGTCTTCCATTACTATATAGAAAAGTTCAATCTTTCTAATGAATTCACAACTATGAAAAATATTTTTTAGTTTTTATGACCGATTCAAATTCCAAATATTAAATGGCCCACCATTTATTTCACTCTATTTATTTATGTTAATAGTATGTTATATTTATATATTTAAAAGTGTTTATGTATCCCAACCAGATGACAAAACAATAGAAATACCCCAATACTCGTAATAATAATAAAATAATACCCTACGAGATGGAGCCTCCTACTAGACGGGTGACGACCGGGTAGAGATGCAGGAAGTCAATGGGTACAGGTGGCTCAGGATTTTCTTATTGACAGATTCCTTGATGGAGTCTATGTTCGGCAGTGAATTTGGGAAATACTGTAACGATGAAATAAAAAGTTTCAAATAACTATCCATAAATAGTTAAACAATAAATACATTCTGTTCATTCTAACTACTTAGAATAACTCGTCTGCTGCACGCTGAGATTAATCTATGATGATGACAACAAATCCGTGTATTTATTAGCAAGGTATATGAAAATGTCTTTTTTATATATAACAGCACTTTAACCTTAACATATCCAGATTTATTAGTTTCTTTTCTTAATATTCTTAATTTAATAGATACATACATAGGTACATATAATTAAATTTTTATGGTATTTTGCATTATTTTATTTGCAAGTTCAGTGCCAACTGTGGCGAAAAATCTGTTAAAATACTTACAAATTTCTTTAGTATTTGAGATTTGACCATTGGGGTATTGATTTTTAACGACCTTAGGTCTACAAATCCGATTTATTATTTGACAGTCTTTTAATTAGTTGCCATATTTTTAAAGGTCATTTATTAAAATCTGTGAAAGCCTTATGATAAAATGGGTTTTGGCTAATTGGATATTTACAAAAGTGTGGTCTTTGGCTTATGAATTTTGTTCTCAAATGTTCATCTTCAGGTGTTTGTTTTAAGCTGTGCATAGTTGTTTCCTTTTATTTATTAAAGTAATGAGGCCCTGTTTATCCACTCTTTGCAAGGCAGACTGACCAGTTTTTTTCTTATTTTGTTTTTTGCAATAGTTTTGTAATAGTTGCCATTCTAGCTCCTATATTCTTGAAATAAGTTATTTTGACAAAATTCTTCGATATCGTTCTGCGAGTTGTTATAGTTAATTGTTTTATATTGAACTTTTTATACGTTCGGTTTTAGGTCTGTTTAACTCGAGATATATTTGCTTGTGATCAGCTATGGAGGACTCAATAATAGACATTTGGAAAGTATTATTTTGTAAGCTGGCATATACATGATCTATGATGGTCTTTGACGATGTGGATTCACGAATGCAATATTTTGTGCTGATTTTATTCAATATTCTTATGTTATTCTTTCGAAGTAGTTCCTTATACTCTTTAACGTGTTTGTTGTTAGTAAATAGGTTTAGATTAAAATCGCCGAAGATAATAACACGCTTTCTTCTTGCTAGGTGTTGGTTATAGTTTTCAAGGAACTTGTCACTATTTGCTACTGGCTGTTTGTATATGGCACCTATATCCAGGGAAAAGTGTCAAGATATTGCCCATAAAATGTGGTTTCCGTCTTCATTGATCTTCCAATAATTCCATGTTTCAAATCCATATGAATGAACAAAGACTCTCCACCACCTCTAGAATGTTTCCTGTAGTTATAGTAGTGAACATGGTTTGGTAGTTTTAATCTCTGTGCTTCGTCTTCGTTTTTTATCCAAGTTTCCGTAATAATTAAAACATGAATCTTTGTTTCAGTGATTCTATAACACATCTTATTTCATCCAGTTTACCTGGCTTTACTGAACTGCGAATATTAACCAATAAAATTTTAGTTCTTTATTTGTAATTGTTATATCTGCATAATTATCATAAAATTTGTGAGTTATAAAGGAGTCAGTCGTTTTGGGCCCACTAGAAATTTTAACGACCCTTAATGGTATTACATAGAAAAAAGTTACCAATTTATTATAATAAATGGCCTATAGATTTATGAATATCTAAACGGAATCAAGAAATCTAAAAAAAGTGGTTTTGATATTCCGTGTTCAGGTTAATGTAATATGGGAAAAATGCGTGTAATGAATAATTTTGCAGTTTCTATTAAAAGAAAATGTTTTTTTACAAAGATAACTAATTATATACATATTATATTTATACTTATTTGTATATTATCATTACTAAAAGGATACCACTGAGATTTTATCCTATTTCTAAAAGTGTTAGCTTATATCATATAACATGGTTAAAGACACCGTGGAACGAAACGCTATTTTGTCATTGACTTCCGTGCTGGTAATAACAGACAGCCATATTATAATAATATAAGCATCATATCTATGTCTGTGCTGGCGGCCAGGTATTACTTTACGGCATTGACATTCGTCACGCTGCTGTTTTTGTACTTATTGCATCTGGAAGATCAGCATACACTGAAAACAATTAAATAATATTTGTGGATTTCAACGCACTGTGCGAAGACAATAACTAGCCGAGACAAGAACAGATGTGCGCCAACTTTTATATTTGTGGATTTCTCAAGAGGTGAGTATCGTATCTTATGGAATGCGAAGAATTCAACTGTACAAAACCTACAATTGATTTAAAGTTTCAAACTTTTATGTGAAACATATCTTATTTTGTCACTCTCGAAGTTCTAGTCCAAAAATATTATACTCCGGAAACGAAAACTACTAATTTTCGTTTAATAATGTATTACATTTATTTTATTTTTACTGAATATTGAGATATGGTACGATTTTTAAATAATAATAAACGATCTATACATGTTTTAGTACTTAATTATTTTAAGTTTGTAAAATACTAATAAATATCCCTTCATATTACTAACAAATTCATATGTCAATGTCTAATCAATGCAACAAGTGTTGGATTATATTATACAGAGTTAGCCAAATATTCCACATTATGTATTTAATTCGCCAATGACATTCGAAAATGAAAACTGATCAGTTTTGATGTTCAGTCTCTATTTACATGCCTACCTGTTGAAGACTGCATCTCAATTGTAACTAGGAAACTAGAGGAAAACAACATGCCAGCAGAATATGCAGTACTGCTTAGACATTGCCTTACATCTGGCTATCTATTGTGGAAGGAAGAGTTTTACAAGCAAGTAGATGGTGTTGCAATGGGCTCACCGGTATCTCCCATTGTCGCCGATATTTTCATGGAGGACTTTGAGGAGAAAGCCCTGCTTACTGCACCAGTAACTCCAAGGTTCTACAAGCGGTACGTAGACGATACTTTCACAATTTTACCATCAGACAAAGTAACTGCATTTTAGAACATCTTAATTCCATAAACTCTAAAATTCAATTTACTATGGAGGTAGAGGCAAATAATTCTTTAGCTTTATTAGCTTATAGATGTATTAGTCATTCGAAATCCTAACAACACCATAGGTCACACCGTGTATAGAAAAAAAGACCCATACAAACATATATTTAAATGGTGAATCCACCATCATCCTTCTGATTGAAGCTACCGTGGGCAAATCTTTGTTACAGAGAGCACGAGGGATCTGTGACAGCAAACACCTGGCCGCCGAGCTTCAGCACGTCAACCAGGTTCTGCACGACAACAAGCTTCGGGTCCCGCGCCTACGTCACAGTGACCGAGTGAAGCCGGCCACAGTCGAGCGTGTGCCTGCTGTACTACCATATGTCAGAGTGTCACAGACAAGATTGGCTACATCTTGAAGCGAGCTTCTATAAGAATATTCTTCAAGCCGCCGAAGAAGATTAGTCAGTTCTTACCATCTGTCAAGTGCAATATTCCTCTACAAGATGCAGGAGTGTACAAACTTGATTGTGAATGTGGTCTCTCATATATAGGGCAAACAAAACGATCTATTAAGGCCCGCGTAATAGAACACATAGCTGACGTGAAGCACCAACGTTCCGGGAAGTCTGCAGCTTGTGATCATATCCTAGACGGCCCCGCCATCACATTAGATTTGATAAACCACAGATTCTCGCGAAACAACATCGATTCCTGCCAAGGATGATACGTGGGGCTATTGAAATTAAAAACATCCTAATTTCAATAGAGAGGAGGTTAGGTACCACCACTTGGAATCTGTAATTAATAATTAAAACTAAACCCAAACATACCACTGCAAGACTTCAAGACACAGTTAGTTCATTCTGCGTAGATCGGACCAAAATTAATAATTAAACAGCTGAAGTACTCCGGATTAACTTTGACATTGGGACGTCAATCTCCTCCCCGACCATGGGTGCTGTAAAGCACCGAACGTCGGAATTAATAAAATAAGTTAATTAAACGCGATATAATCCGTAAAAAGTAGTTTAATTCAATGTATAGTCATCGCGTAAATGAAAATCATATATGAAACCAGTACGGACTGGAAATAGCAAATTATACACCGACTAGAAGATCTCAAGACCAAGCGCGCAAGATACGTAACATCATTAAATTTCTTGAAGAGATGCAGAGACCATAATCTCATTCACTATTGTGTCAAGATATCTACTAAAAAGACATTCGAGGAAGCGCTAAGATCTTAAATCAGGCAAGCAAAAGTTGTTAATAACGGTGATTCAGCAAAAACGTACCGATCTATGTTTCATAAACAAAACCATGACAAATCGTCCAGTGATCTAAAGACAATTTTATCGACATTTGATTATAAGAATTGCATGGAAACTTAGATAAACGGGAATCAACTAAATACAATGAATGCAAAAATAAACATATAGATAAATACCAAAACTAACAACTAAATCAAATGTCCAACACCAACGTCAACGTAAGAACGGAACACAGCCATTGACAACAGACGCGAGTAATAAACAACGCGCAGTCTATAACCTATCAAAACAATCTCTGGACGACGCGACAATAAAAGTTTTGGCAAAGGTATGAATTTCGCAATAACACCAGCGAAAAATCCTGTATGAAAACATTATCTGTAGTGTTGAGGACTGTCTGTATAAAAATAATATTGGGAAGATTTAGAGGCCATACGTCAAGACATCTCGTCTTTGTTACGTCGAAGCTCAGTGCCGAAATTAAATCTTCCGAAGGATGAAATTAATGCATTGAAAACTTACGCAACAGACCAGATTTAACGATTCTCCGCACAGATAAAGGTAATGCTACGGTTATAATGGATACGTCGGATTACAATTCAAAATACAACAACTTTTATCGGATGAAAGTACGTACGTAAAGGTCAAACAGACCCTACAACTAATACGCTTAAAACAACTAGCGATCTAATTAAGAAATACCTGAGAAATTGAATCTAGACGTCAATTCGATAATATGCGTGTGCAAACCACCGAAGTTGTATGGGTTAAAAATACACAAACCGAACGCTCCATTACGTCCAATAGTGAGTCAGATCGATTCGCCAACTTACAGATTGGCTCAACTCTTAGCAAAAACACTATCACCACTCAGAGGACACACAAGCACACACCAAGGATTCATACCATTTTGTTAGTGAGATAAAAGACCTATGTCTTACTGACAATGAAACTATGGTCAGTTTTGATGTTCAGTCTCTATTTACATGCCTACCTGTTGAAGACTGCATCTCAATTGTAACTAGGAACTAGAGGAAAACAACATGCCAGCAGAATATGCAGTACTGCTTAGACATTGCCTTACATCTGGCTATCTATTGTGGAAGGAAGAGTTTTACAAGCAAGTAGATGGTGTTGCAATGGGCTCACCGTATCTCCCATTGTCGCCGATATTTTCATGGAGGACTTTGAGGAGAAAGCCCTGCTACTGCACCAGTAACTCCAAGGTTCTACAAGCGGTATGTAGACGATACTTTCACAATTTTACCATCAGACAAAGTAACTGCATTTTTAGAACATCTTAATTCCATAAACTCTAAAATTCAATTTACTATGGAGTTAGAGGCAAATAATTTAGCTTTATTAGCTTATAGATGTATTAGTCATTCGAAATCCTAACAACACCATAGGTCACACCGTGTATAGAAAAAGACCCATACAAACAGATATTTAAATGGTGAATCCCACCATCATCCTTCACAGTTGGCACGTGGGCAAATCTGTTACAGAGAGCACGAGGGATCTGTGACAGCAAACACCTGGCCGCCGAGCTTCAGCACGTCAAGCAGGTTCTGCACGACAACAAGCTTCGGGTCCCGCGCCTACGTCACAGTGACCGAGTGAAGCCACAGTCGAGTGTGCCTGCTGTACTACCATATGTCAGAGGTGTCACAGACAAGATTGACACATCTTGAAGCGAGCTTCTATAAGAACATTCTTCAAGCCGCCGAAGAAGATTAGTCAGTTCTTACCATCCGTCAAGTGCAATATTCCTCTACAAGATGCAGGAGTGTACAAACTTGATTGTGAATGTGGTCTCTCATATAGGCAAACAAAACGATCTATTAAAACCCGCGTAAAAGAACACATAGCTGACGTGAAGCACCAACGTTCCGGGAAGTCTGCAGTTTGTGATCATATCCAGACGGCCCCGCCATTACATTAGATTTGATAAACCACAGATTCTCGCGAAAGAACATCGATTCCTGCCAAGGATGATACGTGTTATTGAAATTAAAAAACATCCTAATTTCAATAGAGAGGGAGGTTATCACCACCTGCTTGGGATCCTGTAATTAATAAAATTAAAACTAAACCCAAGCATACCACTGCAAGACTTCAAGACACAGTTAGTTCATTCTGCAGATCGGACCAAAATTAATAATTAAACAGCTGAAGGTACTGGATTAACTTTGACATTGGGACGTCAATCACCTCAGTCCTCGTGACCATGGGTGCTGTAAAGCACCCGAAACGTCGGGAATTAATAAAATAAGTTAATTAAACGCGATATAATCCGTAAAAGTAGTTTAATTCAATGTAGTGTTCGCGTAAATATAAGAAATCATTATGTAAACCAGTACGGACTGAAATAGCAATAAAATACGCCGACTAGAAGATCTCAAGACCAAGCGCAAGATACGTAACATCATTAAATTTCTTGAAGAGATGCAGAGACCATAATCTCATTTCTACGTGTGTCAAGATATCTACTAAAAAGACATTCGAGGAAGCGCTAAGATCTTAAATCAGGCAAGCAAAAGTTGTTAATAACGGTGATTCAGCAAAACGTACCGATCTATGTTTCATAAACAAAACCATAGACAAATCGTCCAGTGATCTAAAGACAATTTTATCGACATTTGATTATAAGAATTGCATGGAAACTTTAGATAAACGGGAATCAACTAAATACAATGAATGCAAAATAAACATATAGATAAATACCAAAAACAACAACTAAATCAAATGTCCAACACCAACGTCAACGTAAGAACGGAACACAGCCATTGACAACAGACGCGAGTAAACAACGCGCAGTCTATAACCTGTCAAAACAATCTCTGGACGACGCGACAATAAAAGTTTTGGCCAAAGTATGAATTTCTAATAACACCGCGAAAAATCCTGCATGAAAACATTATCTGTAGTGTTGAGGACTGTCTGTATAAAATAATATTGGAAGGAAGATTTAGAGGCCATACGTCAAGACATCTCGTCTTTGTTACGTCGAAGCTCAGTGCCGAAATTAAATCTTCCGAAGGATGAAATTAATGCATTGAAAACTTACGCAACAGACCAGATTTAACGATTCTCCGCACAGATAAAGGTAATGCTACGGTTATAATGGATACGTCGGATTACATTCTAAAATACAACAACTTTTATGATGAAAGTACGTAAAGGTCAAAACAGACCCTACAACTAATACGCTTAAAACAACTAGCGATCTAATTAAGAAATACCTGAGAAATTGAATCTAGACGTCAATTCGATAATACTGCGGGCCAAACCACCGAAGTTGTATGGTTACCAAAATACACAAACCGAACGCTCCATTACGTCCAATAGTGAGTCAGATCGATTCGCCAACTTACAGATTGGCTCAACTCTTAGCAAAAACACTATCACCACCAGAGGACACACAAGAGCACACACTAAGATTCATACCATTTTGTTAGTGAGATAAAAGACCTATGTCTTACTGACAATGAAACTATGGTCAGTTTTGATGTTCTCTCTATTTACATGCCTACCTGTTGAAGACTGCATCT
Organism: Parnassius orleans; assembly: GCA_029286625.1. Lineage (NCBI taxonomy): Eukaryota > Metazoa > Arthropoda > Insecta > Lepidoptera > Papilionidae > Parnassius > Parnassius orleans. The sequence continues at coordinate 57,189 of JAGSMP010000628.1, forward strand.
CAATTGTAACTAGGAAACTAGAGGAAAACAACATGCCAGCAGAATATGCAGTACTTTAGACATTGCCTTACATCTGGCTATCTATTGTGGAAGGAAGAGTTTTACAAGCAAGTAGATGGTGTTGCAATGGGCTCACCGGTATCTCCCATTGTCGCCGATATTTTCATGGAGGACTTTGAGGAGAAAGCCCTGCTTACTGCACCAGTAACTCCAAGGTTCTACAAGCACAGACGATACTTTACTTTTACCATCAGACAAAGTAACTGCATTTTTAGAACATCTTAATTCCATAAACTCTAAAATTCAATTTACTATGGAGTTAGAGGCACTTAGCTTTCCTAGATGTATTAGTCATTCGAAATCCTAACAACACCATAGGTCACACCGTGTATAGAAAAAGACCCATACAAACAGATATTTAAATGGTGAATCCCACCATCATCCTTCACAGTTGGCTACCAAATCTTGTTAGAGCACGAGGATCCAGCAAACACCTGGCGCCGAGCTTCAGCACGTCAAGCAGGTTCTGCACGACAACAAGCTGTCCCGCGCCTACGTCACAGTGACCGAGTGAAGCCGGCCACAGTCGAGCGTGTGCCTGCTGTACTACCATATGTCAGAGGTGTCACAGACAAGATTGGCTATCTTGAAGCGAGCTTTATAAGAATATTCTTCAAGCCGCCGAAGAAGATTAGTAGCAGTTCTTACCATCCGTCAAGTGCAATATTCTCTACAAGATGCAGGAGGTGTACAAACTGATTGTGAATGTGGTCTCTATATAGGGCAAACAAAACGATCTATTAAAACCCGCAGAACACATAGCTGACGTGAAGCACCAACGTTCCGGAAGTCTGCAGCTGTGATCATATCCAGACGGCCTCGCCATCACATTAGATTTGATAAACCACAGATTCTCGCGAAAGAACATCGATTCCTGCCAAGGATGATACGAGGCTATTGAAATTAAAAACATCCCATTTCAATAGAGAGGGAGGCTGGATTACCACCTGCTTGGGATCCTGTAATTAATAAAATTAAAACTAAACCCAAGCATACCACTGCAAGACTTCAAGACACAGTTAGTTCATTCTGCGTAGATCCGACCAAAATTAATAATTAAACAGCTGAAGGTACCCGGATTAACTTTGACATTGGGACGTCAATCACCTCAGTCCTCGTGACCATGGGTGCTGTAAAGCACCCGAAACGTCGGGAATTAATAAAATGTTAATTAAACGCGATAAAATCCAAAATTAGTTTAATTCAAATGTAGGGTTCTGCGTAAATATAAGAAATCATTATGTAAACCAGTACGGACTGGAAATAGCAAATAAAATAACTAGAAGATCTCAAGACCAAGATAAGTAACATCATTAAATTTTGAAGAGATGCAGAGACCATAATCTCATTCCTACGTGTGTCAAGATATCTACTAAAAGACATTCGAGGAAGCGCTAAGATCTTAAATCAGGCAAAAAGTTGTTAATAACGGTGATTCAGCAAAACGTACCGATCTATGTTTCATAAACAAAACCATAGACAAATCGTCCAGTGATCTAAAGACAATTTTATCGACATTTGATTATAAGAATTGCATGGAAACTTTAGATAAACGGGAATCAACTAAATACAATGAATGCAAAAATAAACATATAGATAAATACCAAAACTAACAACTAAATCAAATGTCCAACACCAAAGTCAACGTAAGAACGGAACACAGCCATTGACAACAGACGCGAGTAATAAACAACGCGCGGTCTATAACCTGTCAAAACAATCTCTGGACGACGCGACAATAAAAGTTTTGGCTAAAGGTATGAATTTCGCAATAACACCGCGAAAAATCCATGAAAACATTATCTGTAGTGTTGAGGACTGTCTGTATAAAATAATATTAAAGGAAGATTTAGAGGCCATACGTCAAGACATCTCGTCTTTGTTACGTCGAAGCTCAGTGCCGAAATTAAATCTTCCGAAGGATGAAATTAATGCATTGAAAACTTACGCAACAGACCAGATTTAACGATTCTCCGCGCAGATAAAGGTAATGCTACGGTTATAATGGATACGTCGGATTACAATTCTAAAATACAACAACTTTTATCGAATGAAAGTACGTACGTAAAGGTCAAAACAGACCCTACAACTAATACGCTTAAAACAACTAGCGATCTAATTAAGAAATACTGAGAAATTGAATCTAGACGTCAATTCGATAATACCTGCGTGTGCCAAACCACCGAAGTTGTATGGTTTACCAAAAATACACAAACCGAACTCTCCATTACGTCCAATAGTGAGTCAGATCGATTCGCCAACTTACAGATTGGCTCAACTCTTAGCAAAAACTATCACCACTCAGAGGACACACAAGAGCACACACTAAGGATTCATACCATTTTGTTAGTGAGATAAAAGACCTATGTCTTACTGACAATGAAACTATGGTCAGTTTTGATGTTCAGTCTCTATTTACATGCCTACCTGTTGAAGACTGCATCTCAATTGTAACTAGGAAACTAGAGGAAAACAACATGCCAGCAGAATATGCAGTACTGCTTAGACATTGCCTTACATCTGGCTATCTATTGTGGAAGGAAGATACAAGCAAGTAGATGGTGTTGCAATGGGCTCACCGGTATCTCCCATTGTCGCCGATATTTTCATGGAGGACTTTGAGGAGAAAGCCCTGCTTACTGCACCAGTAACTCCAAGGTTCTACAAGCGGTATGTAGACGATACTTTCACAATTTTACCATCAGACAAAGTAACTGCATTTTAGAACATCTTAATTCCATAAACTCTAAAATTCAATTTACTATGGAGTTAGAGGCAAATAATTTTAGCTTTTTAGCTTATAGATGTATTAGTCATTCGAACCTAACAACACCATAGGTCACCCGTGTATAGAAAAAGACCCATACAAACAGATATTTAAATGGTGAATCCCACCATCATCCTTCACAGTTGGCTACCGTGGGCAAATCTTTGTTACAGAGAGCACGAGGGATCTGTGACAGCAAACACCTGGCCGCCGAGCTTCAGCACGTCAAGGTTCTGCACGACAACAAGCTTCGGGTCCCGCGCCTACGTCACAGTGACTGAGTGAAGCCGGCCACAGTCGAGCGTGTGCCTGCTGTACTACCATATGTCAGAGGTGTCACAGACAAGATTGGCTACATCTTGAAGCGAGCTTCTATAAGAACATTCTTCAAGCCGCCGAAGAAGATTAGTCAGTTCTTACCATCCGTCAAGTAATATTCTCTACAAGATGCAGGAGTGTACAAGCTTGATTGTGAATGTGGTCTCTCATATATAGGGCAAACAAAACGATCTATTAAAACCGCAAAAGAACACATAGCTGACGTGAAGCACCAACGTTCCGGGAAGTCTGCAGTTTGTGATCATATCCTAGACGGCCCCGCCATTACATTAGATTTGATAAACCACAGATTCTCGCGAAAGAACATCGATTCCTGCCAAGGATGATACGTGAGGCTATTGAAATTAAAAACATCCTAATTTCAATAGAGAGGAGGTTGGTATACCACCTGCTTGGGATCCTGTAATTAATAAAATTAAAACTAAACCCAAGCATACCACTGCAAGACTTCAAGACACAGTTAGTTCATTCTGCGTAGATCGGACCAAAATTAATAATTAAAAAGCTGAAGGTACCCGATTAACTTTGACATTGGGACGTCAATCACCTCAGTCCCCGTGACCATGGGTGCTGTAAAGCACCCGAAACGTCGGGAATTAATAAAAAAGTTAATTAAACGCGATATAATCCGTAAAAGTAGTTTAATTCAATGTGTAGTGTTCGCGTAAATATAAGAAATCATTATGTAAACCAGTACGGACTGGAAATAGCAATAAAATACGCCGACTAGAAGATCTCAAGACCGCGCAAGATACGTAACATCATTAAATTTCTTGAAGAGATGCAGAGACCATAATCTCATTCCTACGTGTCAAGATATCTACTAAAAAGACATTCGAGGAAGCGCTAAGATCTTAAATCAGGCAAGCAAAAAGTTAATAACGGTGATTCAGCAAAACGTACCGATCTATGTTTCATAAACAAAACCATAGACAAATCGTCCAGTGATCTAAAGACAATTTTATCGACATTTGATTATAAGAATTGCATGGAAACTTTAGATAAACGGGAATCAACTAAATACAATGAATGCAAAATAAACATAGATAAATAACCAAAACTAACAACTAAATCAAATGTCCAACACCAACGTCAACGTAAGAACGGAACACAACCATTGACAACAGAGTAATAATAACAACGCGCGGTCTATAACCTGTCAAAACAATCTCTGGACGACGCGACAATAAAAGTTTTAAAAGGTATGAATTTCAATAACACCGCGAAAAATCCATGAAAACATTATCTGTAGTGTTGAGGACTGTCTGTATAAAAAATAATATTGGTAAGGAAGATTTAGAGGCCATACGTCAAGACATCTCGTCTTTGTTACGTCGAAGCTCAGTGCCGAAATTAAATCTTCCGAAGGATGAAATTAATGCATTGAAAACTTACGCAACAGACCAGATTTAACGATTCTCCGCGCAGATAAAGGTAATGCTACGGTTATAATGGATACGTCGGATTACAATTTAAATACAACAACTTTTATCGGATGAAAGTACGTACGTAAAGGTCAAAACAGACCCTACAACTAATACGCTTAAAACAACTAGCGATCTAATTAAGAAATACTCCGAGAAATTGAATCTAGACGTCAATTCGATAATACCTGCGTGTGCCAAACCACCGAAGTTGTATGGGTTACCAAAATACACAAAAACGCTCCATTACGTCCAATAGTGAGTCAGATCGATTCGCCAACTTACAGATTGGCTCAACTCAGCAAAACACTATCACCACTCAGAGGACACACAAGAGCACACACTAAGGATTCATACCATTTTGTTAGTGAGATAAAAGACCTATGTCTTACTGACAATGAAACTATGGTCAGTTTTGATGTTCAGTCTCTATTTACATGCCTACCTGAAGACTGCATCTCAATTGTAACTAGGAAACTAGAGGAAAACAACATGCCAGCAGAATATGCAGTACTGCTTAGACATTGCCTTACATCTGGCTATCTATTGTGGAAGGAAGAGTTTTACAAGCAAGTAGATGGTGTTGCAATGGGCTCACCGGTATCTCCCATTGTCGCCGATATTTTCATGGAGGACTTTGAGGAGAAAGCCCTGCTTACTGCACCAGTAACTCCAAGGTTCTACAAGCGGTATGTAGACGATACTTTCACAATTTTACCATCAGACAAAGTAACTGCATTTTTAGAACATCTTAATTCCATAAACTCTAAAATTCAATTTACTATGGAGTTAGAGGCAATTAATTCTTTAGCTTTCCTAGATGTATTAGTCATTCGAAATCCTAACAACACCATAGGTCACACCGTGTATAGAAAAAGACCCATACAAACAGATATTTAAATGGTGAATCCCACCATCATCCTTCACAGTTGGCTACCGTGGGCAAATCTTTGTTACAGAGAGCACGAGGGATCTGTGACAGCAAACACCTGGCCGCCGAGCTTCAGCACGTCAAGCAGGTTCTGCACGACAACAAGCTTCGGGTCCGCGCCTACGTCACAGTGACCGAGTGAAGCCGGCCACAGTCGAGCGTGTGCCTGCTGTACTACCATATGTCAGAGGTGTCACAGACAAGATTGGCTACATCTTGAAGCGAGCTTCTATAAGAACATTCTTCAAGCCGCCGAAGAAGATTAGTCAGTTCTTACCATCAAGTGCAATATTCTCTACAAGATGCAGGAGGTACAAACTTGATTGTGAATGTGGTCTCTCATATATAGGGCAAACAAAACGATCTATTAAAACCCGCGTAAAAGAACACATAGCTGACGTGTGAAGCAACGTTCCGGGAAGTCTGCAGTTTGTGATCATATCCTAGACGGCCCCGCCATTACATTAGATTTGATAAACCACAGATTCTCGCGAAAGAACATCGATTCCTGCCAAGGATGATACGTGGCTATTGAAATTAAAAACATCCTAATTTCAATAGAGAGGAGGTTGGTATTACCACCTGCTTGGGATCCTGTAATTAATAAAATTAAACTAAACCCAAGCATACCACTGCAAGACTTCAAGACACAGTTAGTTCATTCTGCGTAGATCGGACCAAAATTAATAATTAAAAAGCTGAAGGTACTCCGTATTAACTTTGACATTGGGACGTCAATCACCTCAGTCCTCGTGACCATGGGTGCTGTAAAGCACCCGAAACGTCGGGAATTAATAAAATAAGTTAATTAAACGCGATATAATCCGTAAAAGTAGTTTAATTCAAATGTAGGTTCATGTAAATATAAGAAATCATTATAAACCAGTACGGACTGGAAATAGCAAATAAAATACGCCAACTAGAAGATCTCAAGACCAAGCGCAAGATACGTAACATCATTAAATTTTGAAGAGATGCAGAGACCATAATCTCATTCCTACGTGTGTCAAGATATCTACAAAAAGACATTCGAGGAAGCGCTAAGATCTTAAATCAGGAGCAAAAAGTTGTTTATAACGGTGATTCAGCAAAACGTACCGATATATGTTTCATAAACAAAACCATAGACAAATCGTCCAGTGATCTAAAGACAATTTTATCGACATTTGATTATAAGAATTGCATGGAAACTTTAGATAAACGGGAATCAACTAAATACAATGAATGCAAAAATAAACATATAGATAAATACCAAAACTAACAACTAAATCAAATGTCCAACACCAACGTCAACGTAAGAACGGAACACAACCATTGACAACAGACGCGAGTAATAAACAACGCGCGGTCTATAACCTGTCAAAACAATCTCTGGACGACGCGACAATAAAAGTTTTGGCTAAAGGTATGAATTTCGCAATAACACCGCGAAAAATCCCGTATGAAAACATTATATGTAGTGTTGAGGACTGTCTGTATAAAAATAATATTGGAAGGAAGATTTAGAGGCCATACGTCAAGACATCTCGTCTTTGTTACGTCGAAGCTCAGTGCCGAAATTAAATCTTCCGAAGGATGAAATTAATGCATTGAAAACTTACGCAACAGACCAGATTTAATTCCGCGCAGATAAAGGTAATGCTACGGTTATAATGGATACGTCGGATTACAATTCTAAAATACAACAACTTTTATCGGATGAAAGTACGTACGTAAAGGTCAAAACAGACCCTACAACTAATACGCTTAAAACAACTAGCGATCTAATTAAGAAATACCTGAGAAATTGAATCTAGACGTCAATCGATAATACCTGCGTGTGCCAAACCACCGAAGTTGTATGGGTTACCAAAATACACAAACCGAACGCTCCATTACGTCCAATAGTGAGTCAGATCGATTCGCCAATACAGATTGGCTCAACTCTTAGCAAAACACTATCACCACTCAGAGGACACACAAGAGCACACTGATTCATACCATTTTGTTAGTGAGATAAAAGACCTATGTCTTACTGACAATGAAACTATGGTCAGTTTTGATGTTCAGTCTCTATTTACATGCCTACCTGTTGAAGACTGCATCTCAATTGTAACTAGGAAACTAGAGGAAAACAACATGCCAGCAGAATATGCAGTACTGCTTAGACATTGCCTTACATCTGGCTATCTATTGTGGAAGGAAGAGTTTTACAAGCAAGTAGATGGTGTTGCAATGGGCTCACCGGTATCTCCCATTGTCGCCGATATTTTCATGGAGGACTTTGAGGAGAAAGCCCGCTTACACTGCACCAGTAACCAAGGTTCTACAAGCGGTATGTAGACGATACTTTCACAATTTTACCATCAGACAAAGTAACTGCATTTTTAGAACATCTTAATTCCATAAACTCTAAAATTCAATTTACTATGGAGTTAGAGGCAATAATTTTAGCTTTTTAGCTTATAGATGTATTAGTCATTCGAAATCCTAACAACACCATAGGTCACACCGTGTATAGAAAAAGACCCATACAAACAGATATTTAAATGGTGAATCCCACCATCATCCTTCACAGGACCGTGGGCAAATTTTGTTACAGAGAGCACGAGGGATCTGTGACAGCAAACACCTGGCCGCCGAGCTTCAGCACGTCAAGCAGGTTCTGCACGACAACAAGCTTGGGTCCCGCGCCTACGTCACAGTGACCGAGTGAAGCCGGCCACAGTCGAGCGTGTGCCTGCTGTACTACCATATGTCAGAGGTGTCACAGACAAGATTGGACTACATCTTGAAGCGAGTCATAAGAACATTCTTCAAGCCGCCGAAGAAGATTAGTCAGTTCTTACCATCCGTCAAGTGCAATATTCTACAAGATGCAGGAGTGCAAGCTTGATTGTGAATGTGGTCTCTCATATAGGCAAACAAAACGATCTATTAAAACCCGCGTAAAAGAACACATAGCTGACGAAGCACCAACGTTCCGGGAAGTTTGTGATCATATCCTGACGGCCCGCCATTACATTAGATTTGATAAACCACAGATTCTCGCGAAAGAACATCGATTCCTGCCAAGGATGATACAGGTTGAAATTAAAAACATCCTAATTTCAATAGAGAGGGAGGCTGGTATTACCACCTGCTTGGGATCCTGTAATTAATAAAATTAAAACTAAACCCAAGCATACCACTGCAAGACTTCAAGACACAGTTAGTTCATTCTGCGTAGATCGGACCAAAATTAATAATTAAAAAGCTGAAGGTACTCCGATTAACTTTGACATTGGGACGTCAATCACCTCAGTCCCTCAGACCATGGGTGCTGTAAAGCACCCGAAACGGGAATTATAAAATAAGTTAATTAAACGCGATATAATCCGTAAAAGTAGTTTAATTCAATGTGTAGTGTTCGCGTAAATATAAGAAATCATTATGTAAACCAGTACGGACTGGAAATAGCAAATAAAATACGCCGACTAGAAGATCTCTCAGACCAAGCGCGCAAGATACGTAACATCATTAAATTTCTTGAAGAGATGCAGAGACCATAATCTCATTCCTACGTGTGTCAAGATATCTACTAAAAAGACATTCGAGGAAGCGCTAAGATCTTAAATCAGGCAAGCAAAAGTTGTTAATAACGGTGATTCAGCAAAACGTACCGATCTATGTTTCATAAACAAAACCATAGACAAATCGTCCAGTGATCTAAAGACAATTTTATCGACATTTGATTATAAGAATTGCATGGAAACTTTAGATAAACGGGAATCAACTAAATACAATGAATGCAAAAATAAACATATAGATAAATACCAAAACTAACAACTAAATCAAATGTCCAACACCAACGTCAACGTAAGAACGGAACACAACCATTGACAACAGACGCGAGTAAACAACAACGCGCGGTCTATAACCTGTCAAAACAATCTCTGGACGACGCGACAATAAAAGTTTTGGCTAAAGGTATGAATTTCGCAATAACACCGCGAAAATCCCGTATGAAAACATTATCTGTAGTGTTGAGGACTGTCTGTATAAAAATAATATTGGTAAGGAAGATTTAGAGGCCATACGTCAAGACATCTCGTCTTTGTTACGTCGAAGCTCAGTGCCGAAATTAAATCTTCCGAAGGATGAAATTAATGCATTGAAAACTTACGCAACAGACCAGATTTAACGATTCTCGCGCAGATAAAGGTAATGCTACGGTTATAATGGATATACGTCGGATTACAATTCTAAAATACAACAACTTTTATCGGATGAAAGTACGTACGTAAAGGTCAAAACAGACCCTACAACTAATACGCTTAAAACAACTAGCGATCTAATCCGTAAAAGTAGTTTAATTCAATGTGTAGTGTTCGCGTAAATATAAGAAATCATTATAAACTGTCTGCTTTATTCTTCTTTTTAGTTATGTATTTCTCTAGATTTTCGTTTTTGTTTCTATTTTTTATTATTTTAGGTGTTCCTTTTATATATTTTATAATTACGTCATTTCCCTTTTTCTTTGACTGATTATTCTTCTCGAAGGTTTGCCATTTCTTGTTTTGGCTGGGTGTCTGGTAGGAGTAGATTTTATATTACTTACTTTGCAGTTAGATTTATTATTTAGTAAGGTTTTGCTATATCTGGTTTTGAAAAGCAGACTTTTACGTGAGCGGGTAGATGCCTGATAATACTTTCATCCTTCACATCTATCGGTTTCTTTCTTTTCTGTATCGGTACTACTGATGTGGTTAAAATACCAGCAATTATTATATTTTGGCACGCTCTAAACGCTCTTGAACTTGTCATTATATCTGCGTAATTATTTGCTGCTGGTGTAGGATGTTCTGATGGTAAAAGGACAAGTACAGTACTCTGGAGAGCCTGTACATCATTTTCAATACATTTAATTTTTTCTTGGTTTGTTCACAAAAAGCTGCCAACAAGTATATATTATGCAAGTATAGATACCTTTTGTGTTTTCCAATGTGTTCACGTGTTAACACTTAGCCTGTGGCATGCTACCTTTGACAGGCTAACTCACAGAACACAATTACTCTCTACCAGAGAAGAACGCCAACTTCATACTAAAAAAGGAAACACGTGTTTATGAATGTATGAAAAGCCACGGTGTGCGCCCATATAAAACTTTTGTAGAGATTTTCAAACCTTGTATTCTGTAACTTTTAAACTTTTGTTTATTTACAGAATTTGAGTAATTTTGGCTCGAGACTCACAAACCTGTTGGGTGAATTCCCATACATTTGAGAGGTTGCACAAAATTACTCAAATTCACTTTTAAGAATATGTGGGATAAAATAAACTAAAATAGGTATAGTTATGTAATTTTATTTTTGGAAGATATTGTTTTATACACTATATATTATTATTTATGTTTTTATTGCTTTTGCAGATAATATTTCCACGCGTAATATTGATTTATAACATATGTTATCGTGAGAGCTATTCTTCAAAGAACATTAACGTAAATTTAAACCAGCAAAATTCTCATGTCGAAGACTTAACAAATACATGATCTGAAACAGATAAAATTCGAGTTAATATAGTAATAATCCCTACAAATAACGATGAATAAATTAAAATGCTTAAGACTTACCACAATATTATCAAAAGTTTTTCTTCTTTATTGTAGGAAACCTGCAGAAAGTGATCGGATGATTTTGTGCTTTTGTTTATATTTTAAATAATAAATTAATTTATAGTCAATATCTCATACAGTGTCAGCATCTCACAAAAATCTTTACACACAATCGCGAAGAATTGCCTACAAACGAAAATGAAATATTTTGAACCGATAATAACTGAATTAAAGCAAAACGCAATAACAAATATTAAAATCTAAATCAATAAATAAATTTGAATCAATTTCAGAAAATATTTTCAATATGAAAGACGTTGACAAACAAATTTCATTTTTTTTCTTATTTTAGTTCATGGCTTCTTGATAGAATTCTGCTAATATTTAATAATTTAATTTTAATCAATTAATAGGTCAATTAATTGTGCAAACCTCAAAGTAATATGTATATAATTACTGTAAGGTGCAAACAAAAGAAAAAATATAGCATAGAATTAAAAAAATCAGTTTCTTCCGTTATAATAGTTATGTATATTAGTATCAATTTTAAATGGCAATCTGAAACAACGCGAATGAATGAAACGGCGATATCTTTTTCTCGCTTTAATTTTACACGCTCACCCCACACATAGATAAAATTATGATTGTGTGCAAGTTTCTCGGCTTCATACAGAGTTGAATCACCCTGGCTAATTGCTCACGCGCGACGCGATTGTCAACATCGCATGCGAGATGCGATATCATCTACTGCGCATGCACACAAAAGTTGCAGCACAGTTTTCGTTTGAAACAGCTGTTGTATTACTCTAGTAAATTATACATCAATATTTACACAGGAATCGAACCTGGCTATCGCAGTATTAGAAATTTACTGTAGTTTTTTCCTTAACTACAACGGCTTACGTATTACAAGAATTGTATTTTGGTTCAAACTGATGTTAAAGCACAATGTTTGTGCCTAGATAACATATAAAAGCATTGGCAAGGTTTGCAAGAGCGAGAGGAGCTCAACTAGAGGAGGGAGCGAACCGCGGCGATGTGATACAAACATTGCCGAGCGGATATTACCGAGCTTTATTTACAGACATTGTTATATAGATCATCACATAAGTCACATCATACGTATGTTCATACTTCATTTTGTTAAAATATTTTCTTCTTTAATATAAAGTTAATGTATAATAACTTGTGTTATTCAATAACTACAACCACTTTCGCAAATATTGAAAAGAAATAAAACAAGGAAGATAAATTAGAAACCCACAACTTTTAGATACAATTATTGAATTACACGCTTCTGCCCGCTACTCCGCTCGCGTAAGCCCTAAATTTCGTATCAAAACAGTCTCCTTTATAGAATAAGGATAACAACCGAGTACATAATCCACCTGATGCTGTCGATACCTGGCCCATAGGCCCTTTATTATCGTGGGAAATCCTCATGGTTAGGATCCCTACCGCTGCGGGGCAACAGAAAGGTTATGCCGGACTGCTTGTGGCTAAAACTCCACGGTGATCATCATCTGCGTATGTGAGGGTCCCGAACTCATTTAGAACGCAACCGGTGCCCCTCTTTCGCTTTGCTTTATTAAACACGTCCGTGGGCAGTCCTTAGTGACCCAGAACCTTCGCAGTGCTATCACGTTGCTCGGAACCACTTCCAAGTTACTGACCTCCTCGGGGTTACATAGCTAGACGTTCAGGGACTGCCCTGAGCATCTGTAGCCCAGAGGCCCCATTTTTGTAGGGTGACACCATCATCAAGGACAGGGCCGTGACGAACACCTTGGCGACGTCGTTCCGAGCGGATCTGAAACATAAAAACTCAAACAAAATCATATTTGTTTAGGTAATAAGATCTTTGGGCAAATAAAATATTTTTATATTATATATTTTATAGAGTAAGGATGACAAAAGAACACAGTCCACCTGACGGTATATATATATATATATATATATATATATATATATATATATATATAATATATATATATATATATATATATATATATATATATATATATATATATATATATATATATATATATATATATATATATATATAGTGAGTGTAGATTTAACTGTTTACAAGGTATTCATCTTAGTCCTCAGGTGGTGACAACGCATCACATTTTGATGCTTAATCGAGGATAAATGTAGATGGCTATGAATTATTGGAAGATCAATGTGAAGACGGAAACCACATTTTATGGGTACATCTTGACACTTTTCCTGGATATAGGTGCCATATACAAACAGCCAGTAGCAATAGTGACAAGTTCTTGAAAACTATGGCACAGCTTAAAACAAACACTGAAGATGAACATTTGAGAACAAAATTATAAGCCAAAGAAACCACACTTTTGTAAATATCCAATTAGCTAAAACCCATTTTATCATAAGGCTTTCACAGATTTTAATAAATGAACTTTAAAAATATGGCAACTAATTAAAAGACTGTCAAAAATAAATCGGATTTGGTAGACCTAAAGTAGTAAGTAGAGGTTGTTAAAAATCAATACCCCAATTGTCAAATCTCAAATACTAAAGAAATTTGTGAGTATTTTAACAGATTTTTCGCCACAGTTGGCACTGAACTTGCAAATAAAATACCGCAAAAATAACATAAAAATTTAACACAAACACTATCATACAACAAACCTAAAACAACAATACTGAGTTATCAAAATTAAAATCAACGACCTCAAACGAGATACTGAAAATAATAAAAACCTAGATTGTAATACTAGTACTGGTTCAGATGGCTTGAACACAAAATCCTTAGTATATTAAAGACAATATAGCAGAAAACCTCGCAATTTGTATTAATAAATGTTTAAGTGACGGCTATTTCCCAAACAGCTTAAAAACTGCAAAGGTTAGTCCTATGTTTAAAGCCGGTTGCTTCCGGCTTTCCGGTTTAAAGCCGGAAGCAAACAAGACCCAAACAATTATCGACCTATATCGGTACTTTCGGTAATGTCGAAAGTACTAGAAAAAATACTACATAAACAACTATATAACTACCTGACTTCTATTGATTACCTCTATAAAAAGCAATATGGCTTCCGCCCAAAGTCTAACGCTGTATCTGCAACTGTTGATTTAGTAACCAACACAAGACTTAATATTGATCAGAAAAAAATTACATTAGGTATTTTTATTCACCTAAAAAAGGCTTTTGACACAGTCAGCCATGACATCCTGTTATCAAAACTAAAAGACAGGTATCACAGGAAAGGCAAATAATATTCTGAAATCGTATCTTTCTGATAGATTTCAAGTTGTTAAAATTAATAATCAGCAAAGTAACCCCCAACTGGTTACTTGTGGCATTCCACAGGGACCCCGATTGTTCCTTATTTATGTAAACAAAATGTATGAAATTGGACTAAAGGGAGATATAAATTTAAACGTCGACAACACCAGCCTCTTCTACTTTGGCCACTCATTAGAATCAGTACTAAATTAAGCTCAGCAAAAACAAAATACATAATCTTCTCTGCAAAAAATCGAAAAATAAAAAGTCAAAATACTCGTACTATTGATGTTGAAATACTAATTAAAGTTAATAACGAGAAATATTTAGGCCTTGTTCATGACAGCGAGCTTACCTGCAAGCAGCATATTGAAAAGATTCATAGTAAAATCTACTCATTAACAGAAGCTTTAAGGGCTATATTTTGATGTATCCCGAGACATGTTAGATATACCATATATAATTCTTTGGTCAAGCCTCATTTAGATTATTTGATTGAGGTATGGGGCTCAGCCACTAAATCAAACTTGCAAAAAATACAAGTAATACAAAACAAAATCATAAAAATACTATTCCAATATCACTACTTAAAACCTATCATTCAAATATACGAGTATAAAGAAACAAAGTTATTTAATCTAGCCCAAACGTACAATTATAAAACATGCATTTTATTAGAAAAGTACTTACTAAAGATACTTTATCTCTAATAACATTCACAAAGAAGATAGATTACTATAAACGTATGACAAGGAAGCTAATGACCTATGTTTGAGAATATGTAGAACAAACTTGGAAAAGGAGTATCCTTTACAAGGAGCTCAACACTACAACAAATTACCTGAAAATATTACAGAAGCAAAATCCCTGTCCACTTTTAATAAATTACTAAAAGCCACATTTTAAAGGATTTTCATAATAACTTAATAATTACAAATCACTAATCTATATATATGAAGTACACGTACAATGTAAATAAAAATGTCTACTATAAAACAATTGTATAAAAAAAAAACATTATATATGATTATAGATGTGCGTCAACATGATTTAATATCAGGTCCTTACATATGAAATTGGCGTTTTGTATGGGAGGAATATAAAGTCATTTTTTGTAAAATATATTTAATTAATCAAAGTATGCACCGTTGTTATCTATGCGCTTTTGCTATTTCATGGGTAGTTCATTGATCCCTTTACTAAAAACCATGGGGCGAGAATCAATAAACTCTTTGAAGGCGGTTGGACTGCCGCATCGGAGTTGAATTTTTTCCTTGTAAGAAGTTGTTCAAATCCCGAAAAATTTGTAATCTGTTGGAGCAAGGTCCAGGGAGTACGGTTGATGTCGCAGACATTCCAATTGTAGCTCATCTAACTTAGTGGTTGTTTGTTGTGCAGTGTGTGGTCTTCCGTTGTTGTGAAGCAGCAGTGGCCTAAAGCGATTGACCAATCTCGGTTGTTTAGCAGCTAGTTTTTCCTTCATGGTTTGCAGTTACTGACAATAGATATCTGCCGTAATCGTTTGGCCAGATTTTAGAAAGCTGTAGTGAACATCACCGGCGCTAGTCCACCAAAAACTCTCAATTAACTTTTTCTGACTCAATTTTAGTTTATTTGGCCGGGTCTCCAGGGTTCAGCCATTGCGACGAGCGCTTCCGATTATCGTACAGTATTCACTTTTCATCACAAGTAATGATTCGATTTAAAATCCCTTCTTTATTGTATCGGTTGAGCAAAGTAACACAGCAGTCGACGCGTGTTTTCAAGTTCGATTCACTCAATTCATGATGATGTTCAAGTTTTTTACTTTCCCGATTTGCTTCACGTGGATTAATACAGTTTTATCACTTACCCCGAAGCCTGCAGCAATCTCTGAAGTGCTTTGTGATGGATCCGCTTCCACAATAGCCTTTGATTCTTCATTTTCCACTTTAGTCTCCGGCCGTCCACAGGGTTGGTTCTGAAGGTCGAAAATTCCAGAACGAAAACGTTAAAACCAAAAACGTACCGTGCTTTCTTTTGCGACACCAGCGCCGTACACATCATTAGTCCTTCGAGCTGTTTCTTCAGCACTGGTGCCACGGTAGAACCTCGTACTGTAAATATATCGATATTTCATGTTTTCCATTGTGCGGTAATAAGCGACGCCAAAGAATAAAATAATGAGGAAAAACAAATGTACCAGCTAAATGAATTTATAAATTTGAATTTGGAACTTAACCAAAGAGGAGATATTTCAGATCAATGTGGTCAGTACGACAAAACGCGAATTTCATATGTAAGGACCTAATATATACACATATATAATATGTTTAAGTTTGTAAGTATATGTTTAAGTACATATAATATGTATGAATGTGTATGTATGTGTATGTTTGTATGTGTGTATGTATATATGTATGTATATGCAACACAAAATATTCTAAGATTAATTTACTTCACACTACAAAATATTATAAACGGATTAATACCTAAATATAGACATGTATAAATATACTAACTAATTAAACACTACTTATATTATCACAAATAAATTAATTACTAGAAAATATTACAAATTAATTAACGCCTAAATATATAATATACTAAATAAATAAACACTATTTAATTATATTATAATAAAAATATAGTAATAATTTTAAAAAATGAACACAAAAAATAACAGCTAATACAATAAATTATTTTTAACGCAATGTAATAGCTAATGCGTCATAGGCCTTAACAAACAACTCGCCACTCTCATTCTCACTTTGACTAAGTGACGATGCCCTGCTTAACATTGGTACGAAGATTTTTGCAACTACCCTGTTTCTGGTAATTATTACGAATTATATTACTAAGCACTTAATCAGCAAATAAGTTTTAGCGACCTATTATAATACTAACTCACTACGCCAATCGGCAAAATTTTTTTTTTTTTATTATAAGTATTTTCTCTGTAAGTGATTTATAAATCTTTTGAGAAAATAAATGTCTTAAAAAATTAAATGTGTGAAAGAAACATGTTTAAATAACATGATATTTATAAGACAAGTCTTTTTAATGTTTTGTCAAAAACTTGTATCAAAACTTGTTTGTCGATGCAAATAAGGCTTAGAAGCGTGTTAAGTTATCCCAAGATAACAGGTTTTTTACTATATAAGTGAATGAATTGCCCTCATTTATGTCATTATGTACATTGCACACATCAAAAGTAAAACGAAATGTTGATTCCGGCATTAATTTTATTAACTGCTGCAGGGCTTTATTTTATTAATTACTACGGTAAATATAACGAAAGTTACTGGAAACAACGAGGTGTTGCCTTTTATCCGAGGAATAAAATCGTGGGTCCATTTTGGGATTTCATTTTTGGTGAGCGGGCGTTTTTTGAAGTACTCGGTGACATTTACAAAAAATACCCTGATGCACCCGCCGTTGGTGTTGGTTCTGTAAGTTCTCCGACTGTGCTTGTCAGGGATGTTACAAACATACGACATATTATGCAAACGGATTTTGAGTCCTTCTACCACAGAGTAATTGAAGTACAACCAGGAGACCGTTTGGCTGACAGTATTCCGTTTATGAACGGCAAGCGATGGAAGCTAATGCGTCAAAATATGACACCTTTATTCAGTGTCGCCAAACTCAAGAATATGTACATTGTTATGGACAAAAGTGCGCAAGACTTTGTAAAATATTTGAATGATCATCCAGAGAAGTTAAAAGGAAATGCTTTTGAAACCCTCTCTACATTCTGTAGTGCAGCAATTGGCGCTTCAGTATTTGGTATTACTACAGAGTCCATTTTTGATTCACCTTTTCTTCATATGGCCCAAAGTGCTCTCGTGTCGACATTTTGGACAAACTTGAGATTTTCCCTTTTACTCATCAGTCCGTGGTTATTCCGAAAGCTGAAACTATCGATATTTGCAGAGCATGAAACATTTTTCATCAATGCTGTAAAGCAGCTGATACGACAAAGGGAGAAGGAAGGTGTGAAGAAACCTGATTTTGCAGACATATGCATAAATTTGCAAAAGAAAGGAGAGATAAAAGACGAAGAAACCGGATATAGCATTAAGCCCACTGATGAGCTTATGGCGGCTCAAGCATTTTTCTTTTTCATAGCTGGCGTTGAGCCTAGTGCAACAGCTTTGTTTTGTACGTTAATTGAACTAGGACGTAATCCAGATGTACTGAAGCGAGTTCATGATGTAATTGATGATATATTTAAAAAGTATAATAACAATCCGACTTATGAATGCCTGTCTGATGCGAAATATCTTGAGAAGGTTCTGAATGAAGGCCTGAGACTGTATCCTCCTATTGGTATACTTAGAAGAAAATGTGTAAAAGATTCCGTACTACCTGTTGGGAATATCAAAATAGAGAAAGGAACAAAAATATTTCTAAGTCCATTCGAAGTTCAACGTGATCCAAAGTACTTTCCGGAACCTGAAAAATTTATTCCTGAAAGATTTTCTCATGAATCCGAAGCATTTACTGATCATGCATATATGCCTTTTGGAAAAGGAAATAGGATCTGTCTAGGAGAAAGATTCGCCCGAATACAAATAATGACTGGTTTTATATATCTACTTCGATACTTCACAGTAAAAACTCACGTTCAAGATGATGAAATAAAGTATAAGAAAGAACAGTTTCAAGTTACACCCTCAAATGCTGATGTAGAATTTATACCAAGGAATATCGAGGTAATGACATAAAACAATTTTTTTAATGAGAAATGTTCAATTTATGTGTACATTTTTTAAGTAATTCATTATATGATGCTGTTGTGTGATCTTTATTTATATATAAAAATTCAGTGATTTTAAATTTTCTTCTATTTATCGTGATATATTGAAATTATACGAATGCAATCTTATTAGTTTTAACTAGGCAACTTTTATATTAGTTATCAAAGTGTTAGCTAGCAATATAATTAGGTTGAATTTCGTAAGTTTACTCATTACACTTTATAAAGAAAACATTCCAAAAGCTTCCAATTTTATATTCCGTAATTTAATTTAGTTATGTAATATTCTATATTATATACATAATATTAGAAAAATGTAAAGTGCAAGTGTCTGTATATTGTATATTTTTGTGGCAAAATGACTGGATAGGGACTTAAGATTAATAATTAGAAACATTTCTGTAATTTTTACAATTGCAGATCTGTCTGTTTGTTTATTAATGCATCACGTCTAATGTAGTAATATTTTCAAAGGATTCATTAAAAAAATCATACAGCGTATCTTTAAGTTACTTTTTATTTTCGTTTTATTTAAATTGGTAATTCTATTAATAGTAATGATGCTTAGTTTGAAGTTCAACGAATTTCGTCAATGGTGGCGTTGAGTCACTAAGTGAATTTAAATCATATCTCAGAAGTCTTAATTAAATTATGTACTGTAACCTGAACCCTATCGCTGTCCCAGCACCACATATAGATCATTGCTATTGTGTCTGAAAACCGGACAGTGAAAGTAATACTATCTTAGGAAAAGTAAAATAGTTAACCAATGTTTAGCAAATGTAATACGAAAAGGTGGGTTGTGTTTTGCTTTCCTATAGATGTGTCTTTATGATTGCTACTGATCTTTAAATTATAATAATAATTTCTTCAGATCGAAGTTTGGTCACGGTGGCCAGTCCAAACTGAAGACGATCCATCTGCGCTGGACAGGATCATAGTAGTGATTCTGTCCAGCGCAGATGGATTTATGCGACTTAGATAGCACTTTTGTTTGCGCAGTTTGCGCAAACAAAAGTGCACTCTGGACACGGGGTTCCCCGTGGTCTTATAAAGTGGGCAGCTCGCGACGCGATGTACGCATCACACGTACGTCGCGTATCCCATGCACCTGATATGAAAGAGGGTGGAGAACTCCAGCTCTACTGCTTCCTCGAGAAGAAGCTTGTGGGCTTAAAATTGTTTGGGCTGCGATTGTGTGCGAAAACGTTCCCGTGGCTCAGGCAAAGCGTAGCGATGAACAACATGAGGTTATAGCCGGTAGGAGTTTGGCATGGCGCCTCGCGATATTTACAATCTAGAGCACTATATTGCAACTTATAAGCCAATAAAAATCTTCCACATTTTATATCGATCACAGTTAATTTTAATGTATTCTATGATTATTTATTATAAATTTCGATCAAGTATTTCTTTTTGTTCCTTATGATAAGATAGCTGTAGCAAATATATGTACAAACAGATAAATTGAGAAATTATCCCATAAATATGCACGTAGAGATTGATGCAGCAACCGGTTTACGCGGTTTCAGTAAATTTTAACGAAAAGTAGGTGGGCCAGGAAAGTGAGTGTTATATTGTATGGTGTTATAATCAAATAAAAACAAAAAATACTTTTGAAAATAAAACTGTATTATCACGCAAAATTAGTAATTTACTGACCTCATTGGAATAAAGTCAGTATGACTTACTTAGGGCAAAGGATTTGCAGAGTATGAGACTGTAGAGGAATTTTCACGATTGATATCTCAAAACTTATTGAGTGACGAATACGTAGGTCACTCAATAAGTTTTGAGATGTTCGAAATTTAAAAATGGAACGCACCCGTGTTATATGTTTATAAAAGCAAATTTGTTTAAAAATAGAACTTCATAAGCCAATTGCTCAATATTAAAAAAAACAACAAAGTTCTATTAATTTTCCTGCAACGCTTCCGCGCTTTTCATTTAAAACGATGGATCTTAACCGTGAACATTTGCGGGCTATGATATATTATGATTTTAAATTTGGTTTAACCGAATAATTAAGTTTACAACGGTTACAATCAGCATTAGAGTCAGCTCCATCACGCGCAACAATTTTTAGGTGGTTTGCTGAATTCAAAAGGTAAAATTAATCTTAAAGATGACCAAAGAACTGGGGTCCCGCAAACAGCAGTAACGGCAGAAAATATATGGACTGCTGAAATGTTGGTACGAGAAGACCCACGAATCACATATACGGACCTCGAAAAGATTTTAGGCATTAGTTCGGGGAGCATTCATACCATCCTACATCAACATCTTGGAGTGAGGAAGCTTTGTTGTCGATGGATCCCTGTTTGCTCTCCGAAAGCGAAAAACAGACTCGTGTGGATTGGTGCCATGAAATGCGTCTACGTTTTGAAAACGCATCTAGGCGTGTTTCAGAAATTGTTACTGGTGACGAGACATCGATTTATCAATATGATCCGGAAAATAAAAGGCAATCATCGGTATGGTTCTACTCAGAAGGACAGTTACCGATAAAACTGCAAAGACCTCGCAACGTCGGCAAAAAAATTGTGGCTAGTTTTTTCGCGGAGCGACATTTGTCGACATCAATGCTGGAAAATTGTAGGTCAGTCAACTCTGAATGGTATACTACAGTTGCATTACCCAAAGCTTTTCAAGCTGTGCGGGAGACAAGACCAAAGACTGGGCTTCGGGGAATCATCCTGAATCACGATAACGCCTCTTCACATACCTCCTTAGAACAAAAGCATTTATTGAGGAATCTGGTATTGAAACTCTAAGTCACCCACCCTACAGCCCTGACTTAGCTCCTTGTGATTTCTTTTGTTCCCAAGAGTCAAAGAAAAATAAAAGGCAAGTTTTTTCAAGCGCCGAAGAAGCTGTGGCTGCCTACGAAGAAGCAATTTCCGACCTGTCAGATCAAGACTGGCAAAAGTGTTTTCAGAGTTGGTTTAGGCGAATGGAACTTTGTATAGAGCACGATGGAGAATATTTTGAAAAGATGTAAAAATATTAATAGTATCTAGAATACTATTTGTATATCTTAAAACTTATTGAGTGTCCTACGTAAATACATGTGTTATTATGATTTTTTTTTATATAGTAATAGTAATTTTTTGAAATGAAGCAAAGAATAAGAAATTTACTAACTTGCAATAAAACCGCTACAAAGTTATTTATTTTAGTCTTTAATTTTCCTAAGCTTGTAAATCAAACAGTAATTTTCATTTAAAACTGCCAACTATCATTACGTGATCAGACTCAGGAGTATTTCCTACCTACTCATTTCTGCTCACTGCGATCTCAGTATTGCATTGCAGTAGAACGTGATGCGTTTCGAAATATTTCGTATGCTCAAACTGTAAAAGTATATAAGTTAAATGTTGGGATTTATATACTTACGTTTTCAAATGGAAAGCTTGAATGACAATGACAATTTTGACAGATCAAGCCTACAGTTCAAGTCCAGTCAAGGTTGTGCAACTTGAACTTTCAGTTATGAGCCGACTTCAAAAAATTATGATATCTTTTTTTATAGGATAAGCCATACCATCAGGTGACCCGTATGCTCGTTTGCCCCTTCTCATATAAAAAAAATATCTATTAAGTTAATATTTTGTTTAATGTATCGTAAGAAGTTATGATATTTGCATATTAATAATAATACATTGGAAATGTTTATCATATAGTTTAAAATCTATATAATCTTCATTATAGAAATAGTTGGAGCACGAATGTGTCGCGTCGGGGAAGGACCACGCACTCACAAAATATCAGCGTAAAATAGCAGCTTAATTCTGTTGTGTTGCACGTTTTATGACACCTTACTTTGCGTACTATTTAAGTAATGCGTGCTCACTGCTCCTATCTTTGCATTATTATACAGCTATATTATTGAAATTTTATATGAAAGCAATTTTGTACATTGAGCGTCATAGTTAGACTTGCACCAATCTCCTATACTTCTCATACCTAATTAAAGTTGAAGTTGAGTAACATTAATACTGTTAACTTTATTGTAAATCTTTTGATTGTCTGCAAACAATAATCTTACATTTTATAATATGTCAATACATATGTAACATAGCAGCTTAATTCTGCTGCGTTTAGTATGGTGAGTGTAGAGAACTGGAGACTCTTTTTAATTGGAAAGGAGGTAGATATTCTATCTTAGTCCTCAGGGACGCCAGCGCATTTTCAGAGGATAGATGATGTAGATGTCCATGGTCTACAGCATCCACTTACCATCATGTTGATTATTATGTGCTCGTTTTTCACCCTTATTCTGCAAAAAATATTGTTGCGTTTTTCTATTTCAACTAAATATTGTAATATCAGACATATTTACCACGTCACCTCATTTACGAGTAAATTCCCCAGTGAGCCAAACCAGATATAATGATCTTATTTACATATATTTAATATTCGCTTCACAGTTCTGGGTTTTAAAGGCAAAGTAAAAATTATGTGTTGTAACAAGACGCGAAGTGTTTTATTTATTTACGATACAATTGTAAATTGACAGCTCCGTGACGCAGTGGCTTACCATTGAGGGCGCTGTAGGGCGCTGGTTCGAATCCATCACGCAACAAGCATTTGTATGGCCTACAAAGGATTGTTACGGGTCTGGATATTTGTCCTTGTACAATTTATGTATGTAGACCGCCTCTACAATACAGGAGAAAATCCTAATTTGGGATTAACGTTATACAAAAACAAAAGAGTTTATCGATCATACTGTTCTTAACAAACTAATTTTAAAATGGGTATGCCTGTCAATTTATGTATGTGTATTTGATTCTCTTTGTTATTTTTCCCACTAGACGCACTGAAAGTTAGCGTTGCCACATATTAATCGAAATAAAAAAAAATAACTGTATAGCTAACAATACCAACAGGGTAGTATTAGCTATACATTTTTTTCACTTTAATATATATTTTTATATACATATTTAATACTATATACATATTTAATACATATATTTTAATAAAAAGTGACAAACGAACTTAATGTCCACGTGATAAAGTAGCTAATGCTGTATGAACACCTACTGCCTACTACAAATAAGGAAGACTACACCCTCGAATTATATTGGCTCCATATACCCTTCAGACTGGAACAAAGAAGTACAGGCACTACTATTTGACGGCAGAAATATGTAAGAGGGGGGGTAACTACCCAGACAACGACGCGTAAACGTACAATTCCGTAGCCGACTGCAGGCAGCAGCAGCAGGCGACGTATCGTCGCGACACTACTAGTTTCTATGTAGTTCTATGAAATACCTTCGGTAGCTAGCGGCACGTCGTTTGCCGCTATGGGCCGAGCGTCAGACGACACTGTAGCCCGACCGCAGATCAGTAGTGCCGCCAACGCCCGGGCGACAACACGTTGAATTTTTCTCAAAAAATGAGTTTCACCGGTTCCGAAGAAGAGAAACTGATAAACCAGGTAGCCCAATATTCCGCACTGTACGATGCATCTCAAAATAATTATTTAAGCAGTGTGATAAAAGATATTTGGAAAAATATAGAAGGGAGTTAAATAAAAGCGGTAAGTGCCTATTTTTTTTACATAAACAGAGAACCCACAGAACACTCTGAACAGACATGACGCCACGACATGTCGCAGCGACATGTCGCGGCGACACGTCGCCTGCTGCTGCTGCCTGCAGTCGGCTACGGAATTGTATCTTAAACGTACAAGTAAAAGTTTTTACGTAGTAGATCCATGCTGCTGCTATATTACGGCTGCAATACGAATGGGTCGGCTCTACCAAGGTAGGACTGCGCTTTTACAGAATGCCAGCGTCAAATAGCAGCTTTATTCTGCTATGTTTCGTATGGTGAGTGTAGAGAACCGGAGACCCTTTTTACTGGTAACGAGGCATTCCATCTTAGTCTTCAGGGATGACAACGCATTTGCATTTGATTCTTAAAATGTAGATGTCTATGGCTGCTGCAGCCACTTACCATCAGGTGGACTGTGTACTTGCTTTTGAGTGTTATTCTATATGAAAAAACTGCTATTTGGCGGCAGAATTAGGTACGAGGGTGGTACCTACCCAGACAACGACATGTCATAATCATAATAATAATCATAAGGCGTAGGGAAGTGACGACCCCATCGCCCGCTAACGTAATAGTTAAGTGACAAAACTGCTACGTCGGCGCAGTCAGTTAGCGCCTTGCCAAGAGGTGTGAGCGCCGTGCCTCGGCAGAATTGAGGGTGCAAAGCCCGTTTGTGCTTACGGCTACACTATTAAACGGTGCCGGGCCCGGGCGTCTCCCGTTAATTGACGCCCATTTTTATGGATGATGGACAAAAATAGAACGCGCATGGGGCCGCAGCCTGGGGTCGCCGGGGCGCGTCTGGAGCTGGCGCTGGACGCGACAGCATGCGGGCCGCCAGCCGAGCGCGAGGTGCTGCACGACCACCCAGCAGCCCTCGCATCCATCATCCCCACCAGATGGCTTGGTGTCGGCAGGGTCCTCGGACTCGGCAAGCGGCACCCGCCGCTGGTGCAGTACGCCGCATGCGTTGGACAAAAGATATGAACATAAACGCATTGCGGGCGTACTATAGGGCGAAAGGGGAAGAAACTGGAGGGATAGCGTATCGGGCTCGGATGCACCGCTTTTTTGCTGAGCTGGAGCCGTCTGTTCCCGTCACAGAGCAAAACCTGGCAGACCGAGTTCACTACATCATACGTTCGAAAATATTTGATGATGCCGAACTCGAACGACTACGGCGTGAGGCTATTCCCTCATCGAATGAACCAGCTATAGCTGGGGATGCGGCTCCTAAGGCCATAGACCAGCAGCCATATGTGGAAGCCGCCATGGATCTTCCCGCTTTGGTTGATTCAGGCGATGATGGAATGGTCACCCAAGAACTAGAGCAAATGAGGAGTAAATTGAGGAGGCGATTGTGGAAACGCGCTGTACGCCTCTCGAAAATCGACCGCGACTCCACGCATAACCTAAGCAAGCGGAATCGGGATGTCGTGACGGCCCTGAACACATTGCTGGCATCGTTTTTGAAACCAGCCGGGACCTTTGCGATACGGACTCAATACTCTTTGGCGCCGCTTTGGCAGTTTGCCGTATTGTTGGTGCCAAATTTCCCACGTCTGGACGTGCTACTGGGCAAAGTAGCGCTATCCCAGCCTGAAGAAGAAGTATTGAGGACCGTATCGCAAAGGCAAGGACCCTCATCGGCAAACTGATAAGCTTCAGGTCGGGCAATAATAGGCCGAGAATTGTGCGCACCATCAGGATGGCATTTGGATATAACGCAAAAACTGACGGAGCGCATAGACGACCTGAAGCAGAGAATTGCTGCTTGGGGGAAGCGGATTCGGCGATATACCGAGAGGTCGACACGGTTCAACCAGAATCGTCTCTTCCAGAGTGATCAGAAGAGGCTCTATGAATCATTGGAGCGGCCAATGGTACGTGGAACGGGCTCAGCACCGAATCAGGTCGACACTACCGCATTCTGGCGCAGCCTGTGGTCAGAGGGCCCTTGGACGGAAGTTGTGGCGAGTCAGTGTGCGAATGTTACGCCCATGGACCCCGTCATCATAACGCCGGATGACGTAGCTGAGGCGGTCCGTAGGGCTCCGAACTGGAAAAGTCCGGGACCCGACGGACTGCATCACTACTGGCTGAAGGGGTTCGTGGTGTGTCGCTCGCCCGACAGTTCCAAGAGGCTCTCGACCAAAAGTCACTCCCGAGCCTCTTCACTATTGGGATCACTAATTTGGTTCCTAAAGACCGGGATTCCACAGACCCGAGCAAATACCGCCCCATAACGTGTCTTCCTACCATTTACAAGGCACTAACATCCATTTTGAGCGCGAGAATCCTCGCCACCTGAACGCAAACAGGTGATGTCGCGCGCTCAAAATGGATGTCGGGGCGGTGGTCGTGGAACCAAGGGACCACTCCTCATTGACGCAGTCATTGGCAAGGTGGTTAAACGCAACCGTCGGAACCTCTCCGCCGCCCCGATAGACTACAAAAAGGCATTCGACTCGTTGCCTCATACATGGCTTAAGAGTCCTCGAGCTGTACAAGGTTGACTGTACAGTTCAAGACTTCCTCGGGCAGTGTATAATGTGGAGTACGATCCTTTGTTATCTAGGCGAGCGGATGACGGCTGCGGAAAACCACATAAGGATAAGAAGGGGTATCTTCCAGGGCGATTGTTTGAGTCCAATCTGGTTCTGCCTCTCTCTTAACCCTCTCAGTACCTTACTGGAGGGTTCGGGAGGATTTCAGCTTCGGAAGGTGGTACAAAGTGACCCACCTTTTCTATATGGATGATCTCAAATTATTCGCCTCAGTCGCTCTCATCTTGTGGAATTGCTAAACATCACTTGTGATTTTAGCAATTCTATTAGAATGGAGCTGGGGACGGATAAGTGTGCGGTCCTCCATGTCGAAGAGGAAGGGTTACTAAATCTGATGGTATAGACTTGTCTATGCTCATAAACATAAAGACCCTATCCGAGGCTGAAACATACCGATACCTGGGTATGTCACAGAACATAGGTATCGATGAGGCAGGCATGAGGCAGTCAGTTTGCGATGTGTTTTATGCACGCTTGACAAAAGTGCTTAACAGCCTTTTGTTGGGCGTTAATAAGACACATGCATATAACAGTTGGGTCATGCCTGTTCTCATGTATACATTGGCATACTCAGGTGGACTCAGACCGAACTGAACGCTCTGGATAGAAAAGTCCGCACTATTATGACGACCATAGGATGCATCATCCGGACCATCAGTAATGAGGCTGTACTTGCCGCGGAAACATGGTGGGCGCGGCTTTTTAAGCGCGCTTACCATGCATAATCGCGAAGTGTGCAGCCTCGTAATTACTTTATGGCGAAAGCGGATGATCCATTCTATAGGGCGTTATTTTTGTGATAAAGGACTTACCCTCTATCCTTAGCCAACGAGCAATGGCAAGACCCGCCAGTACAGAGCATTTCCGACCGGAGACCGTATGGAAGGAGAAGGAGCTCCACGGGAGGTTCTACAAACTCTACATGGGCCTTTCGTAGACACAGTTGCCTCCTCCACTGGCTACGTTTTGGTGACCTCTTCAGGAAACCGAGGGTTTTGTCTGTGCAATACAGGATCAGGTTATTAAGACCAACAACTATCGGAGATACATCCTAAGGATGGCACCGTCGACATTTGCCGAGCTTGTCGCCATCCCGGTGAATCACTTAGCATGTCATCTCTGGTTGTTCGGCGCTTTATAACTCTGAGTACTTGCATAGGCACAACCTAGTAGCCAGGATTCTACAGGAGCTCGCTCTGAAATGTCTCGTGGATCGGAAACTGCTTATTATAAGTACATGCCAGAAGCCGTGCTCAAAAATGACCGCGCCAGGCTCTACTGGGACCGGGCAATCATCACAGATAGGACCGTTCTTGCGAATAAGCCTGATATTGTGCTGATGGACCGGGCATAGTCAAGGATATTTTTGGTCGACATTACCATTCCGTATGACGAGAACCTCGTGAAAGCCGAAACAGACAAGCGAACAAAATATCTGGACCTGGCTTACGAGGTGACCGACATGTGGGGTGGACTGCCGGCCGAAATTATACCTGTAGTCGTTTCTGCGAATGGGTTAATCCCAGTCAGCCTCTCGAGTCATCTGAAGCGACTGGGACTCCGTGACGGACCACTCCAAGCTCTAATGCAGAAGGCGGTGCTCCTCGATACCACCCGCATCGTCCGCCGGTTTCTTTCCCTTTCCCCTAACCCTCGGCCGTTTGGTCTCCCCTGCCGAGGGATTCCATCATGTTGAGTTTTTATTTATTTATGTAATTTGTTATGTATTTATTTTATTTTATTGATATTTATGTATGCTTATCATTTTCATTTACAATTATATATTTATACAGCCCAACCAGATGAGAAAACTATATTGATAACCCCACATAATAATCATAATAATCTTTTATTTAAATAAAAGTACAATAATAATGTGAAGACTCTGATCCCAAACTAGACAAGTCTGTATCTTAGGGATCAGCGGCCTCTCAGTGTTGTGACAACAGTATTTTAATCTTAATAACTAATTAAGTAACTAAGCTTAAAATTTTAAGTAACTATATAGCTATTTAAATGTATTTATTTACAACTAAACATAGACTATAACTTAATGCGAAAAAGAAATTAATATTTTATATAATCGTAGGTATATTAAAATTAGTTTGTAAATTGCAATTTGTAATGTAGAATAAATAATAAATATATAACATATATAGAATATATTATTACATAATTTCATACAGAATATATATTTTATTCATTATAACCTATAATGAATAAATAATTGCTAAACAAAGATTGCTATTTATAATTTTATGCGACATACATTTCTTACATACATTTTACAAATTATATCAGGATATTTTCTGTTTTACTATAATCAAGTGACAATAACCAATCTCGAACTTTAACTTTACACTCATGTCTGGAAAGAGGATAAATATTTAGATTTCTATTTAGCTTATTATAAAGTACTGAGGATAGATATGAACTTTGTCGCCTAGAAAAGCAGTTCGACATCTGTCAATAATCAGTACATGCGGTATTCTGCGTTTATTACAACAGATCTCAGGGTCATAAGGAGTTAGTGCATGTTTCATTAAGATCAATTTTGGATGTACAATTGCCTGACAGTCAGCAGTTTGCATTCTTGGTAAAGCATATTTGTAGGATACCTGAACGGTTTAAAATCATCGTTTTTAGGAGACATCTTTGAGCTCTTTCTAATTTTATCATAAATGTTTTGCATGCTCCTCCCCAGGCAACTATACAATATCCTATAATTGATTGTGCTAAAGCGTTGTATACAGTTCTTAATAAATCAAAATCAGCGATGTGCCTTAGCCTTTTAAATGTCCAAATAAGTATCCGAGTGCGCGATGAAATAAGGTCTATGTGTGGGAGCCAGCTTAGTTTCTCGTCTATAATTACTCCGAGATATTTAATTGATTTTGATTTCGTCATTTTAGGGCAAAGGCAAGTATCTGTCGACTGTAAACCACAAGAGTGTACTGTTAGTTGTATATCGTTAACAGTTTGGGTGTTGGTTATATGGAACTGCATATAGGTGGACTTAGATATATTAAGAGTCAGTAGATTCTCCTCAAGCCAATTTGCCACAGTTTGAAGGCCCTTCATTGCAAACTCCTGGACCTCAGGCCAAGTCTCTCCGTAGAAAATTAAGGCTGTATCATCAGCATAAATAGCTTGCCTTGAGTTAGTGTCATTGAGCACAGGTCGTTAATGTAAACCAAGAAGAGACTTGGTCCCAGGATACTGCCCTGAGGGACTCAAACGTGACACAGGCGTCTGAGCTAATAATTTTTTTATTTTACTCTCTGCACACGGTCACTTAGAAAATCCTTAAAATGGAAAGGGCAGAATCTCTTAATCCAATTTTTCTAGTTTGTAGTTTGTAGTTTGTAGTTGTTTTTTCTAGTTTGTAGTAAACGTACGACAAGTAAAAGTCGAAATGTAAAGAAATAAAAAGAATAAAATAATTTCCAAGTAATAACTTCTGAGTAAGTATATCATTATTTTTATTTTTATTTAATTCTGCTTTTACTGTTAATAAAAATTATGGCTTAGTGGTGTTTACCTAAAAGAATTTTTGCAATTTTTTTATACTTTTAATATTTTGTGATGTTAAATTGGAATAATTGTAGATACATACAAAAATTGTAAATTTTTTTACGTGGTAAAGCCACGCTGCAACTATATTATAGTTGTAGCAAGAATGGGTCGGCACGAACGGGGTAGGACCACTCTCTCATAGAATACCAGCGTAAAATAGCAGCTTAATGCTGCTATGTTTCGGATTGTGAGTGTAGAGAACCGGATACCCTTTTTACTGGAAACCAGGCATTCCATCTTAGTCCTCAGGGGTGACAACGTATCTGCATATTGATTCTTAATTGAGGATATATGTAGATGTCTATGGGCCACAGTACCCACTTCCCATCAGGTGAACTGTGTGCTCGTTTGTCACCCTATGCTGTAAAAACACCTTTTAAATAAAAAAAATGTTTCAAAAATAAATTTAAATTACAGTCATTGTATACGGTTGCTTCAATTAATAAAGGAGATACTAACTTCTATACTAGGATACCCCCGCATGTGACAGAACTTTCACCCCATCCCAAATATTTCTTAAAAAAAATTCTTCTTTAAATTTTTAAAATAATCGACTTACTCAATCGCCATAAATGCTATAAGCGTATATAGAAAAAAAGTATATAGAGCGCAATATAAAAGAATCCGCAAATTTATGAAGAAAATTTGTAATGATCAAAATTTGACCATGCGTGAACACCGCACTGTTAGTACATTATCAAAAAAAAATTCAATACAAATAATAAAAAAACAAATGTCTATAAAATATTTCTTCCAGCTGAAATTATATTCTTGTCAGAATTTCTGGGACGTCTTTACTGTCTAGTATATTACTCGTCTCTCGTTTGAAAGCTCTTCGAAATTAAATGCAAATTTCTGTGCTAAATTCAGCAGTTATTGTATTAAATTAAATTTACAATATTACAGCACCAAATTAGTTAAATCTAGTGTACATACTTTTAAGATTAATAGCATTACCACTTACCTGATATATTATGATATAGCGCGATATAGAGAATCCAATACCCCATATAATTATACCGTGAGTGTCATAAGAGGTGACAGAGGGAAATAAAATAGGAAATGGTCAGCAGCATCTTCCTAGTAACTGCTTAAAATAATGAAAAATTGCGATTGTCAACCTGCTTACCAGACGAGGCAACTATGTCAAATATCCCCTCTAAAAGGCAATATATGGTAGAGGCTTATGTTTAACATTGGGCTCTTAACGGGTGATTGACTTTGATTTGTGTAAATATATCAGTATTGATTATAAATCGATGCCATTTCATATTTACCTACATCCTATTTAAATTTATATGGAAAAAAATGCCGTTGTTCAATACAAATGGCTTTTCTTCGTCTTCCTTTTCTATCGTTAGCCAAACTCTAAACATGGTGCGGCCACAAAATTTTCCAACACGTCCAAAAGTAGTGTATAGTTTAATGATTATGTAACTTGAGATTTACTGTATATTATGTTGCCAAAAATAGAAGCACGTACCTAAAATTGGATTTAAGCCGGAACAAGCTTACATGTATGTAATATCTATGAGAGTTTTCCTGGAGTTATTGTAATAGTAAATTAATATAGGTTGTGCTCGGCGGTGAAGGAAAACATCGTGATAAAACCTGCACGTCTAAGAAAAAAAAATATTTAGAAAACATGTGAAGTCCACCCGGTGGACACTTCCTTGCCTTAAAACCCTTTCAGAAGTGAGAGGAGGCCTGTGCCTAGCAGTGGGACGTATATAGGCTCTGACTTTACTTTATTTTACTATTGGACTATTCTGTTCTATTTCAAATTTTCAAATTTCTTGAAATTCTAACCTGGTACTAGGTACGTTTCCATAAATCAATATATTATAATACGAGTGTGCAACACGCTAAGGAATATTATTGTACGTGTATTAATTCGTGTATATTGCAAACAATATCTCTAACATTCGAAATAGTTCCTCAATCTAAATTAATTTTGGATGATAATAGGTTGTTAATTGAAATTTACGTCATAATTAAGATTATTATTTCCCGTACTATGTAGCAACTATTGAAATCATTGTATTATACACTATAATATGTGTCGTTATTATACATGCATTTTTTATATTACTGAAGTGATGAGCGAACCTACCCAGTAGTCCACCTGCTGCAGCCCATGAACTCCGGCAACCCTATTCTAACAAGGAAGGCTACAGTTGCGATGTACCTTTGTGGACTGATAGAACAGCTGAAATTATACTGGCTTTTTATACCTTTCTGACCAAAACAAAGAGTAAGCACGCGGTAAAATAGGTAAGAAGGTGAAACCTAAAGACGGACTAGTAGGCGGAAAAGGAGTTCTACCGCCTGTTAAAAAAGTATCCTCGTTTGTCACACTTATTCTATAATAAAACTATTTTTTATAGAATAAGTGTAAAAAGGCAATAAAAGCAGACGAACACACAGTCCACCTGATAGTACGAGGATGATGTGGTCCAGAAACACCTACAGCAATCCTTGATGAAAAATCAAAATGTAGATACGCTGTCATTCCTGAGGACTAAGACAGTACGCCTCGTACCAGTAAAAAGGGCTTATAGTCGCCAAACAGACATAGCAGTATTGTCTATGCTGCTATTTTACGCTAGTATTCTATGAGATGGCCCTTTCTCTTTCAAGCCCACCCATTCGTGTTGCAACATTATTAAGTAACTGCAGCGTGGCTCTACTAAATAATATGCTATAATATGTATACGAGTAATATGCTTTTGTTTTGATTGTGTTCCAGAAATGTATACCAACTACCATAGTGGATACTTTTACTTCATCAGCTCGTAGATGCCCACTGACGGACTTTTGAGGGCTCTCTCTCTTATTTTTCAGGGACGAATTGCTTCATTCATCACGCTTGGCAGATGGATTGACACACTTTGATACTACTCACCATCGCTGGTCTGGATATTTTACGCCTATAAACGAGATTACAGCGCCATCTATTCAAAGTCATTATATCTGGCATTTTCCGTAGTCAACTCTTACGATATTTCAAGATGAAATAGGGTGATAAATTTCTTACGCCCCCATTTATATGAGGAGTTGCAGAGATTAGTAGGTACCAGAGAGGTATATCAGAATCGGGACAAACGGAAGTCCGTAGACTCTGCCTACCCCTCTAGGTAACAGGCGTGAGAGTTTAAGTAAGTATGTTTGTGACTTTACATTACAAATTCTTACTTAAAATACTCCATTAATGAGAGCTCACAGAAATGTCTTTTACGAGATCGAGGACGGTGGGCCACGGGATCGTGATCACTGTATTTTTGGTGGCGCTCTTGCAGGTTACGTAAAAGATATTTGTACAGCCGAGCCTCGCTCTACAATTAAACATGAGTGACTGATAGACTTTTTGCCACTATAGAATCACAGAAGACCAAACCTTACATAAACATTTCATTAATAAATATTTAAAGTAAATTTTTTTTTTATTCTGTATATGCTACGCTAATTTTTATTTTATCTAACTTGCAAAGTTGTACTTGTCCATTTTACTGGGTGATATAATCCTTTAGTTGAGCTTGAACTGTAGGATTGGATTTGTCAATGTTGATAATGCTATTCAAATATTACATTTACAGCCGTAAATTGTATAAATTCTCTCTCTTTAAATCATTCTCTGTAATTATTTTATTCAATAATTCATTACACAGCCTATCAAAGTCCACAGCTAAATATAGACTTCCCCATATATTATCTCTGGTGATTTTGCAATCGTTTCCACGCTTCGTGGGTGGTAAACCAACCGCAGTTTTTGTATGATTTTCGTTTGTTATCAGGAATATGCTGTTGCCCATCTCCTGTTTCAATTTTACTGTTACCTCTTACGACACTCACGGGATGAGATACTCGTAGGGTAGTAAATATTCTCACGCCACCACTACACAGATTACGAAATATTTTAAGCGAATCATGTTCTTTTGCAATGAAATACTGGGATGTTATTACGTGATTGGATTTAAAAAATATGGGAGAATATTTTTTTAATCAGATTACGTAATAACATCCGGTAGTTTGTTAATAAAAATTACAGTTTTATTTACTTCAAAAAGATAAATGAATAACAATTGCAAAAAAATGCAATTTCAAGTACTGGGAATTTTAATATGTTAATTTACTTAAATGGCGGCAATTAACGTCTGTCTGTCTGGGAAATTAAATTTTCAATAACTTCCCAGAAATTAAATTTTGTATTGTTTGCTGATGATACTTCCTTGATTTTTAAACTTAAACGGCCATCATTTAAATGTGAAGAAGTGAATAATGCTATATCAAAATTAGTGCATAGGTTTAACGTTAATAATCTAAATTGAAACGGAAATAAAACTAAATGTATTAAATTTAAAACATCGAATGTTAAAAATCTGAATACCAATGTGTTTTAAATGGGGAAGAACTGGGCCCTGTTGAATCCACTATTTTTCTTGGCATCACTCTCGACGCAACGCTTCAGTGGGGCCCCCATATATCCAAACTAGCAAGCAGACTAAGTTCTGCAGCCAATGCTGTAAAAAGGATTAGAGGTCTCACTAGTGTCGAGAGAGCTAGATTAGTTTATTTCAGTTATTTCCATAGCATAATGTCTTATGGGATTTTGCTAAGAAGAAATGCGGCTGATTCAGACACTTATTTGTTTTACAGAAGAGGGCCATTAGAGCTATTTACAACCTAAAACCGAGAGAGTCTCTTAGAGATAAATTTAAAGAAATAAATATATTAACATTGGCCTCTCAGTATATTTACGAAAATTTAATGTATGTTCACAAAAAAGGTAGTTTTAGTAAAAAAAGTGATATATATTCTGTAAACACTAGGAACAAACACAAGCTTGTGATACCAGTTTCTCGACTCCACAGAGTCAGTAATTCATTCTTGGGCAATGTATACGCTATTACAACAAGGTCCCGGAAAGTGTACAGGCTCTCTCTATTACCATGTTTAAATGTTTTGTTAAGCTGAAACTGTATAAAAAGGGTTATTATAATATAAATGAATACATGGTTGATAATAAACCCTGGGAATGAGGTGGTCGCTTCCAAACAGTTTCTAAAATAAATTTTGTAAATAGTTTGTACACCATTAATGTAAAATTTACTTTAAAAAAAAGTCCCACTGGGTTTCTTGCTGGTTCTTCCCAGGACGGAGGCTTTTTTTTCAAACCAGTGCTAAAGTAAAAAATGACTTTCAATAAGAATTAAACATGTGATCTATATTGAATAAAAAAATATTCTATTCTATTCTATTCTATTCTATTCTATTCTATTCTATTCTATTCTTTTCTGTTCTATTCTGATTTTTATTAACGTTTTATTTTCTGAAACTTTTGTGTGGACTAAGGAATATCACATGCCAAAATGTCGTCTAAAGAGTTACATCAATAACTTTATCCCCTATTTTTACACAATTAGAGGATGGTGTTTGTTAAATTTATATTGGGCTATCACTGATGTCCTTATAAGTAACTATTTAATTTAAAAAAATCTTTACAATACGTCCTCATACTCTACTGGTAGTTACTAATCTCATATATAGTCCAGTCAAATCAGGTCTGAATTCAAAATTTTGGCACTCAACAAAACAACGTGTTATGGTTTTTGTGTCTGCAACCCCCGGCAAGGGTTAAAAAAAATGTCAAAAATGTTTTTTCGCAAATACTCGAAAACGGTAAATATATGACAAAAAAGTTCTTATAAAAATGTGTAGAGCTTAAAATATTACATAGAATAAAATCAAAGCACCTTTATGTTTTTTTCCTCCGGTAAAAATTAACCAAGTTAGGGATGTTTTAAGTTTAAGGGATGAACGAAAATTTTGAAAAATCGTAGGTAGTTGACAAATAATCGATTTTTTTAAATTGCCTTAAAAATCTAATTTTTAATTTTAAGGATACAGATTTTTTTAAATGTTTTTAATGTTAATTTTATATCTGTATAATTTTTATAAATTTTAAAATTTAGCAAATTTTACGAGGAATCTAAAAATGGCAAAAAATAAATAATTCATAAATATTTAAGCATTCAAATTTCAATTTCCAAAGGACAATGTCCAGAATCGCCCTGTGCAGTAAAAGCATCGGACATACACGATAATTAATTGTCTATTTTATTATATTAGTTGCAAATACTTTTATAACACGGACTAACTGCACGCTAAAATGAACATTAAAAAGTATTCTACTCGACTAATAACATTAATCGCTGCCATCTTCGCCAAACATCATGTGGTGTCGAAAAATTATTAGGGATGCCCAATCGATTGTAATCGATTTTTTGAATTTTTAATGAACTGTTGCATATTTTTTAATCTGAATCACATTTTGAATTTATTTCCAATAAAGTTGCAAATAGAAGCTACAATAAAAATATTCAATTACCATTTCTTTATATTCTTTTATATTATTCCCTAAAAGTATAATTTAAAAAACCTAATATACCTAATGAATGAGGTCATACTCGATTTTAAATAGGTGCTTAGAATTATGCTGAAGAAAAATATTCATAAAGATAATTATTCAGGATTTCCTACTGATCGTTTAGAAAGGTGTGTACTTTACTCCTTAATAAACGATAACTTATGAGTTTACGACAATTAATATAAAAAAAGCACTTATTGTTACTGCATTAATTATTTTCTTACGTGGTACAGCCATATTGCAGCTATAATACTGGTATAGTTGTAGCACGAATGAGTCGGCTCGACCGGGGAAAGATCACGCTCTTACAGAATACCAGCTTAAAATAGCAGCTTAATGCTGCTGTGTTTCGTATGGTGAGTGTAGAGAACTGGAGACCCTTTTTACTGGAAAAGAGGCATTCAATCTTAGTCCTCACGGGTGACAACGCATCTGCATTTTGACACGTATTCGAGGATAGATGTAGATGTCTATGCGCCACAGCAACCACTTTCCATCAGGTGAACTGTGTGCTCGTTTGTCACCCTTATCATATAAAAAAATATATAAATGTGTTCTTTAAAAAGAGCAATATTTCAGACTAGATACAGATGTTATTATTAATATTGTTACAAGTATGAAAGAAGTAGAGACGTACGAGTTATTATAAGTAAAGTAGGACATTTTCATACTTGTTATGGTATTAATATTATCGTATGATAAAAGATGATGTATGTAATACTGTTTGTAACGTATGGCATGAACATTATTGATGATAATTTACCGTAAATACAAGTAATTGGATAGAAACATCATTAAATTAATAAACATAACACTACGCCTGTATTTCCCAGAAGTAGTAGGCAGAGGTGTGTAGTACTGCCAATTGGCACCAGTTATGTTATACGTCCCATGTAATAGGGGGTGCGCGTATTGCCAAACACCGGGCACAAATCCAGACTCCGTGCTACTACTGGGAATTTCAAGTTATAAAAACCCAATAATACTTTGCCCGACCCTGGGATCGAACCCAGAACAGAACAGACAAAAGTCTTTCACAAGGAACAGATATTCCAACTATGCAAAAGTATTTCTTGAATCATTTGAAATATAGCTAGTTCTTGAATAAGTCCGATTCGAGAGGTTTTTGGATCGATTCATTGAATCGATGAAGTGTTCTAAGTCGATATCAGGACATCGGACAAGAATCTTTCAGATCTATATAGATCTGGAAATAAATTATTTTACTATGAAAATTCGATTAAACGATTTCAGATCGACATGCCTACTTTGTACTTTCATCTCTCACTCTGTCAAAATTACATTGGCGTCGCTTGCTCTTTGTAATTGTATCGGTGTTTTAGTGATTTTCGGGACTATATATTGAACATTACGACTTGGCTATTTTGACGGACTCTGATTGCTTTCAAAAACGACTTACCTTGCTGTGATTTTCGAAACTGTGTACCGCTTAAACGATAACCTAGCATTCATGAACGGACTTACGCATACGCAATGGAAAGTGTATTTTGTGTAAATTGCGGTATTTTACCGTACCGTATATGCTAATGACAACATCTAAATACTATCTGCCAATAAATATATACATTTTTATTTTTACATTAATAGACAAACATTTTCTCCCATTTCAAAACCAATGCTAAGAAAGCAGGTATGTTAACTAGATTATATGCATTTATACATTGCACTTACATGCACTTAGGCTTTAGAACAATAACTGCATACCTAATTATATAGATAGGTACTAAAAATAGCTAAATGTTTTAGGACATTGTTTTTCATTTTGTTAAAAATCACTCGGAGCTACGAAAAACCGTAATATTCGTGGTTCGATTATAACCTCAAAATCTGACACTTTTTTTTAAATATATCTATTCTGCAGCTAGTCCGCCATAAAAATAAGATCATATAGGAATTTACTAATGATCGACAATAAAACACATAATTTTCCGATGGTCTTGGTTCCAGGGCAAACAATGTATGGGCGCAGAGCAATGTCCTTTCAAATTCTTATATTTTTTAACAATAAAAATAAATCTGTATCTCTAAACTTAAAGATTAGTTTTTAAACAATAAAAAAAAGATTCGCTAGTTTTTCTACTACCTACGATTTTTTTAAATTTACGGTCACCCTTAAGGCGACACCGCGAGAAAATGCACCTCCTTTCATCGAATAGTATAGGATTATGACACGACTAACGAAACTGGAATTTGGATATAGGTAAATTCATGTCTTTATTTTGAATTTGCTTGTTCAAAAACACGATTGTCTAATTCTGACTCGATCATAATTATTTGCGAAAACACCTCTAAAAAATCACTATAGTTGAAATTACAACGAAATTACTTAATCTATATGCTTGGGAATCACTCAAATACATTCATAACATCAATATTCGTAATGTGCTTGCTCATTATTTTGATTACTTAAATCAATTTTTTTTTAATATTTTAAGATCTAAGGGATTTCTAAGCGGTCTTAATCGTTGCGGGCGCTATGCAATTTTAGACCTTATGACGGCGTTTTTTAAGTTTTTATAGAAATTATGTACTAACTCGGATTCAGTCGTGATGGCTCGCTTGAACGGTTTTCGATGTGTCGTCTTAAACTTAAAACCTCCCTAACTCCGTTAATTTTGACCGGAGGGAAAAAATCATGAATCCTTTTTTATGTAAAATTTTAATAAATTTTATAAAAAAGTCAGAAAGTTGGTGGTGCTTCACTCCCGTCCCTGGGAAAGCACGTAAAGCCATTCGTCCTGCAGCTGATCTCTCTGCAGTCGTGTCGGATTTACGTCCCAACGGATTATGAGCGTGGAGCAATAGCAATTACGGCTGCGGCTAAAGTCACGTAGAGAGTACATGATATAAAAGAAAAAAAAAAAACAATACATTCCATGAGCGTGTTTCACTTCTGTACAGGTAACATTAATTACTTTAGTTATGTTTCTATTATACAAATAAATAGTAATGTTTACGAAATTAATGCACACCACTTTGTTGAGTAAATTGGCTTCCGCAGTCTAAATGGCATCATTAGCGGTAGCGTATTATGGAAAATATGTATTATGTTTCACGTTGTAATCGGTATGTACATTTTAAGGTGTTGTTTTTATATTTTTGCTTTATACATAAGGTTATATACACCAATTTCAATTAGTTTTCTTTTCCAAGCAGTAGTTAATTTTGTACAGGTAACTTTTCAAACTTTTCCTAATGATGCCGTCATCGAGTGGGCTGAACAGTTCGCTACCTTTGTAAATGCATAAAAAAGTAATATTGAACTCATAAATCCATAGACTTAGAATATACTGGATGGATTCGATCACATAACCCACGAGTAAGAGAAAATATGTTGATTGGAATTAGTGAGAAAAAAAAATTATCGTAGCGTAAATAACTTTCTGTTTTTTAACTGAATAACTTCACACAAACTATTTGATAATTAAAATAAATCCAAAATTTGAGAAGACTGTCCAATGCTACAAGCATAGCAATCACAGACAATATAGTATTGTTATTTAGAATTATTCGGAAAGAATCAAATTAAAAATATAAGAAATCAAAAAATAAAACAGTTAAAGAAAACCGAAACGTTGACTTTCCACAATTTGAAAAGAAAGAAGACAATATTTTGTTTTAAATCACTAGATATTGGCCTGATATAATTTAGCCCATTTTATGACGTCACTTGGAGGTGTAATAGATGTCAAATAAATTCATGCGTTTTATATAAAACAATAATGCAATCCCTTTATTAAAGACCTCTAAATAGGAAACAAGGGTTCGCAAATTAACAATGTCGTAACAGTTTCAAAATTGGCTTGACTTATAACCGAATTCTGCGAATCAACGCTCGTTTTCGTTAAAAAGAGGGAAAGAAACATGAGCCACGTGTAACA
Organism: Parnassius orleans; assembly: GCA_029286625.1. Taxonomy (NCBI): domain Eukaryota; kingdom Metazoa; phylum Arthropoda; class Insecta; order Lepidoptera; family Papilionidae; genus Parnassius; species Parnassius orleans. The sequence continues at coordinate 98,322 of JAGSMP010000628.1, forward strand.
CCTAAGTCTTCGACATAGTACCGTTTGTTCATTTGGTAGAGCCACGCTCATCACTCAAGCGTATGTGACACAAAGTTTTATTCACGAATCTGGAACCATGTACGTTTGTTTCATTTTAATTCCAATTGTTAATTTCATTGGAACGGCAACTTCATATTTTAATCCAAACTATGCAGACTGAGATTTCTTTAGTCTTCGAACATACTAATTAAAATTCTAAAGACAAGAAAAATTACAGAGAAGATTGCACGCTGTATCTTTCTTTGTATAGAGAGTGAGGTTGCGACGGTAGAGTCAAGTCGCGTCGTATTATTGCTGCAGCACAAATAGGTCGGCTAGATTGGAGAAGGGCTACAGGTTATTCCGTTTATCCACCCTAAAAATGTGTAGTTTTCTTTTATTTTCCCAATTTAAAGTGAAGTTAAAAACAAACATCAAAAAGTAACGGTTTTAAAATGCTTGCAAAATAACCCCCAGTTTTTCGCTCACACATCTGATGTAGCAGAGAAATTTGGAAAACAAATCGCAAATGTACATTAAAAGTGCGAATTTATCCTGATTGTCAAGTTACGTCTACTCAATAATGAATTAGTGTTGGTAATTTTCTGGACATATTGCAGAATTTAAGATAACGTAATAATATTATTTAAAACGAGGAAGTTTAATTTGATTAAAATGCAATATGTAATGCATGGACTTTAATAGGCTGTAACGGTAACGGTAACGGAAATACGTAATACGATTTTTGTTTAAGTTTGTGATTATTAAAGTTAATTAATAATTAAAGTGTTTGAGTTGAACTGTACTTGGGGTAGAAAGTTGGAATTACAAATAAAAGTGAATTCCGACTATCCACCCCATCTGGAGTGGATAGATGAAAACGCCTTTGCGAGTATCCACCTAAGGGTGGATTTTTCAATGTGGATAAATGAAATAACCCAGGGCTACGCTTGTAGAGTACTAGCGTGAAATATTGTAACGTATGATGAGTCTTTGAGAACGTCTGTAACGTCTTTGAGAATCAAAGAGCATAATTATTTACTGGTATCGAGGCATTCCATGTTATTCTTTAGGGGTGATAACATTAACATTCTTAATAGACGATTGACATAAGTGTCCATGGACTAGGGTATTTATAGGAAAACATATAAGAGCAATCTATGATTTCAAACCTAAAGAGTCTCTCAGACAAAAATTTAAGGAAATTAATATATTAACTTTGGCCTCTCAATACATTTATGAAAATGTAATGTACGTACACAAAAATAAAAGTAGTTATACAAAAATAAATGATATTCATTCTGTAAATACTAGGAACAAACACAAGCTAGTAGTACCAGTTACTCGACTCCACCGAGTCAGTAATTCATTCTTGGGGCGATGTATACGCTTTTACAACAAAATCCCAGAAAATATACAAAATTTGACCTGCTCAAAGTTCAAAAACTTTATTAAACATAGTTTGTATAAAAAGGGTTATTATAATATTAAGGAATTTATGGATGATAATAACCCCTGGGAATGAGGTGTTCGCTACCAAGCTATTTCTAATTTGTTTTGTGTGGTCAATTGTGTAACATACATGATTGTAAGCTGTTATTTAAAAAAGTCCCGCTGGGTTTCTTGCTGGTTCTTCCCAGGACAGAGGTTTTTTTTCGAACCAGTGGTAATTAAACAAAAGAGTGACTTTCAATAAGTATTATTTATAATCTATATTGAATAAAAAAGTTGCTGTTTTCTGTTTTCTGTTTTTTTTTTTCACCTAGGTGGTAGGACTCATTTCCTGCCTATGAGTCCGTCTGGGTTACCTTTTATCCGTTAGTTATTTCTGCTACTGTATACTCGTATTACAGCACAACCTATCATCACGTGAATCGTGTGCTCGTTTGTCACCCTTAGAATAAGAAAACGGATTGTAGTAGTCACCTACCATCAGGTGGCCTGTTAGTTCTTTTGTCACTTCAGTTTTATTAAAAAGAAAACATATAATTACTGTTAAAAAGAGAAGCGTACAAAAGTTATATCAATAAATTGAATATTTCCCATTTTCTTTACATTTTATTGCTTAATATTATAAGCATTCAGTTTACAAAATTAAAAAAACCCTATATTAATTTACTATTACTATTATTCCAGAGAAACTCTCATGGGTATTAGGTAGATGTAAGCTTGTTCCGGCTTAAATCCTCTGGTAGGTACGTGCTTCTGTTTTTGGCGCAATATACAATAAATCTCAAGTTACGTAATAATTAAACTATGTACTACTCGTACTTTGGGCGTGTTGGTTAATTTTATGGCCGCATCACGTTTAGCGTTTGGCTTGCAATAAAGGAGGATTATAATGGAAAGCCATTAGGATAGAACAACATAGTTCAGTTTGATGTCTGCAAATACGCTTACATAATAACATCTAAAATAATTATAATTGAAAATTCTGGTGATATAATTTTTGCTAGGAACATTTTGAAATTTGGTATAAAACTGGATACCAAAAACTCTATAATATACGTTGAAGTTGAATAGAAAAATGTTATTAAAGTGATATTACGAAGTTTGAAACCATCTAGCTTCGATTGGGATTCATAAAATTTAGTGAAAAAGAGGTTAGTTTCGGCAAGAATTTATCGATTTTCCTGAAAATAAAATGAAGATACCAATCGACAATAATATAATAAAAGTTTGTATTTGGTTTATAAATAATAAAGAAATATTGAGAAATTAAAGATATTATCAATCGGTCTGAGCGACATCGCCATGTTCTCTGTAGCGGCAGCTATGTTCGAGTCACAAAGTTGCAATACCTGATTAAAGCTTATTACTGCAACCTATTTTTTATTGTCAGGGTGACAAACGAGCAAACAAGAATCAAAATGCAGATAGGTTGTAAACTCTGAGACTAAGATAGATTACCTCGTTGCAGTGCACGTTCGGCAGTGGACTTGTAAGGGACTGTAATGGCAACGATTAATACTATTCATTTATTCATCATTCACTACAGCTTATCCAAAGTGCACTGATGAACATAGGCATGCCCGATTACTTGCCTCATAGGGGAGTTTAGCCATAGTTGCCACGCTTGGTAGGCAGCTTAGCAACCGCAGTTCTTTTGTTCAATTGATATCAGGGAGATGCTGCTGCCCATATCCTGGTTTCAGTTTCCTTTTGTCGTCTCTTACGATAACAACGGGACGATATGGGTGTCCCGTGGGTGTGGGTACAACTGCTCGTTATTTATATTGTATTTTAAGTTATAAATTATAATTATAATATTTTGAATGTTATATTATGAATTTCACATATCATATTTTGCTTTTTATTAAACATGCATCGTGCGAAACAAATTTCAGTTATTATAATCAACATGCGCGTACATTTATTTAATACCCAAAGGAGGTAAATTCATGTAGTGATAATAATGCACATTAATGTAACGTTCCACAGCTTACACGTTTTAATGAACATGCAACAGCAGACTAAATTCACTGTGAAGAACATAATGGTGATTAAATTTCTTTTCCCTGCCTCGTACTATGTCTGTGTTAGACTTGGTTCAGGTTGAAATTTTCACTAATAAAGCTCTTTTAGTTTTTTTATAAATTATTGTATACAAGTACAAACTCGAGCTATGCACAAAGCTATGCTCGGAGTTAAAGTGTTAATGGGCCCGCCATGATGTAGCTTGAAAAACGGACAACCGATGTGAAAGAAAGATTCTCGAGTGGTAGCATCGTACCGGTAAGTGATATATAGGGCGGCCCCTCACTATATGGAGTGACGACCTAGTAAGGCTAAGTTCATATGAACGCGCGAAGCCGCGCGTCACCGCGCGGTTGGAGCATTCACATGACGGCATACGTACGCGCGGCAGTCTGGCATTTTCGCTACTCATTTTTCCTGCATCTATGCGTCAGTCCGTCTCAACTCGCGCGGATCATCTGAACAGGTCGATATAGGTTCGCAGAACTTGAACAGCGCGGTACCCCGTGGTGTCTCGCGGTTGAAGATCTTGCGCGCGGGTCGGAGCGCACCGCGCGGTCATGTAGACGAAAATTGCCATTTACTTAGATCTTGTACCGCGCTGTCGGTAGTTCCGCGCGGTACCGTGCGGTCATATGAACAGCAGATGGTTCAGGACCGTGCTTTGTGGCATTTCTTAGGAGAGGCCTATGTTCGTCAATTAACTTGTGAAGGGTTGTAATCATAATGAAAATGATAGATTCGCAATGTTTATTAAACCCTTTTTTACGTGGTAGAGCCATGCTGCAGCTATATTAGTAGTACAGTTGTAGCACGAATGGGTCGGCTCGACCGGGGAAGGACCACGCTCTCACAGAATACCAGCGTAAAATAACAGCTTAACACTGCTGTGTTTCGTATGGTGAGTGTAGAGAACCGGAGACCTTTTTTACTGGAAAAGAGGCTTTCCATCTTAATCCTCACGGGTGACAACGCATTTACATTCTGATTCGCAAACGAGTATAGATGTAGATGTCTATGAGCCACAGCAACCACTTACCACCAGGTGGACTGTGTGCTCATTTGTCACCCTATTCTATAAAAAAAAAAACCTTGTTTTAATTTTCCGTGCCAAATCACTTACAATTGTAATCAAAGTCGTAATATTTTTATTCAAAATTGACACTACAAAACACTTTTTGAATGTCAGTTAAGTTGCCTTGCAACTCCCTACTGCGGGAGACCTTGTGAGAGGAAGAGACATGAGACTCACAAGAAGGTTATTTTTTCAACAGTTACAATTTAACCTTATTAAATATGTATGTAAGCAGAGTTTGACTGCCTCGTTGGTCTATTGGTTGTAGTAGTGCAACTGCTGATCAGGAGGTCAGGTTCGAAGCCCGGGCCAGGTTGAGCCAAAAATATCAGTTATTGAATTTTCCATCAAGAAATTCTCAATAGCAGCCCGGAGTCAGGAATTTGGCAGTGTCTCACCCCGTGCCTCAGAAAGTACGTAAAGCCGTTGGTCCTCCGCCTGATCTCTCTCCGGTTGTGTCGGTTTACCATTCCACCGGAATATGAGAGCGAGGAATAGAGAGTGCACCTGTGTTTGCATACACTTGGGCACTATAATCCTGTCCTGTGCCGATGGCTAGTCTCCGTTGTGTTTGGCCACCGTGACCGAAATTTGGTCTGGAGTACATTATTATTAAGCAGAAGTGAAAAGTCTAAGAAACCTCGTTATGTCCACTACTTTATTCACTAGGTTTCTAGGAGTCCGTCTGTGTAAGTACCACCCGGGCACTTCATCTCAATTTTCAGAGATGACACCGCATCTGCAGCCTTTTGAAGTTGGCTGCAGGTGTCCATGAATGCAGTGGTCGTTATCATCAGATAGACTGTGGGTTTTGTCACTTCAGTTCTATAAAAAATCTTTTAAATAACCGTCTAATTTGTCCTTTCTATAAGAATTCTTTTAAATTTATGAATAGGTAAATCAGTAATATTACACAACTCTATAACATATCATATACCTACAGCTTAGATATACAGTTATAGCTTTTAGTTTTATGAAGCCTGTACTTTTAACAGCAACGTCGGATTAACTGCGCGTGATAAAATATGGACATCACACATTTTGTAAATGGTATTAAAATAGTTTCACATAAATAATATAATATTAATTTATATTTTGGGCATGTTCACAGACTACAAATCTGCGGAGCATCTGCATTTCACGTATATATATTATTATTGACCAGAAGTAAAATTAAAATAACAAAAATACATAAAACAAAACTTGTATTATAAACTTATTATTACATTTTACAACATTAATTAGCAATTTAAGAGAATATCTAATTCCTAGCACGTCCGCTCTCTCCGACCGTTCGAGCCAAAGTACTGCTGCAACCGCGACCGGCTTTACCCCACCATCTCGGTGATGCAACCATAAGCCACGCCCTCTTTAGCCATCATAATGTAACACGGCCTCTCCTCACAGGCGGTCGTCCTCGTCCGCAACCTTTATGTATTCGAGATTTGACCTCGCCTCAGCCTCCTCCGAAGTGTCATGTAACGAATTATCAGACTTCTAAAGTCACAAATAAAACATTCATACTCATGACTTATTTCTCATATAAAATGTTCAAACTATTAACCACGTTCATGCACATCGATCTCTGGAGGCCCTCATATACCATACATCAGTTGACTATATTACGGTAGTAACTAGCATACCGTGACAGTACCTACTTTGGGCTAACTGCACTGCCGTGGTAGAGAATCACATTCGATACCAACGTGAACATGAAAAACTCCGAATGAGTAGTCCATCTGCCGTGACAGAGAAAACATCTCAATGTCAACGTAAGTATGGAAGAGATTCCTTCGGAACCTTCCATCTGCCGTGGTAGAGAATCACACTCGATACCAACTGGAACATGGAAAACTCTAAATGAGTGGTCCATCTGCCGTGACAGAGAAAACATCTCAATGTCAACGTGAATATGCATAAGTACACTATACAGCATATAGCGAAACATAAGCAAAAATTTGCATGACAGTAAAACATAAATACATCGGTGACTAACAATCAAAAACGCAGCTCAGGTCTCGGGAGTCCACCTCCTGCCCACGGCACCATGTTTTCAGCTGCAGCTTCTGTACGCTTCCCGTACGAGCCAGCCAGCAGCTACAATTTATACCGATGATGTGGAAGTCGTTTCAATACCTTGTAGGGTCCACGCATAGGAATCTAACTTCCCGCTGACTGTGAAATTTTAATCACAAATACCTTGTCGGTTACCTCTAACTCTTAAGGTGATCTACGGCCTTTATTCACATGATCGTCTTGTTTTTGCTGGTTAGTAGACAATAGTGACGACACACGTTGTCTTCGCAGGGCCATAAGCGCTTCACGGTTTGGGGTAGCAATATCTATTGCAACATCTCGGACAAGAGCACGTATAACTGGGGTGGAAGAGTTGCTTTCGATAAGCAACTGAAGGGAGACATATTGGTTGTACTGTGTCTTGTACTATTTAAAATAAGTTGGGTCTTCCACAATACATCAGACCAACTTTGACCTCTATGGTTTACTTCGATACGAAGAAGGTTTAGTAAAGTTCGGCAATAACGCTCGGCCTTTTTTCTTTCCCATAAAGTCGGCCAGCTGCTGGCCCCTTGGTTTTCGTTGCCCTATTCCGCATTTACCTATTTTCAGTTCACCATTCTCTCTTGTGCCTAGTTTTTCGTTGAAGTCGGGGTGTGCCGAGGTTGGTGCGTAAACCTGTATGACCTACAGCGAATACCGTTTGGTGATTCTGAGTTTAAGGTACGCAACCCTCGTCAACACACTCCCAATCTTTACAACGTTGTTAATGAGAGACTTGTGGACGATAAATCCGAAACCTCCAGGGACAAATGATCCCGGTGATAGAACAAGTTGCTGGATTCGAGGATTACCGTGTCCTCCCCTCTTATGACCTCAGATAATCCTATAATATCCCAGCGCAACTTTTCTATTTCTTCTTCCAGCTCAAGATCTTCTCGTCAGTCCTCAGGGTGCGTGCGTTATATGTTGCCAAGTCGAGTCGTCTTAGGTGGCAACCGAACCTCCACCGGACATTCTTAGCATCATTTGCCCCGCCGTTACCATGGTCACCACTGTAGCCAGGAAAAGCGTGGCCGCCGGCCGTGGGGCCGTCTCTTGGTAACTAGTACCATGGGGATATATTGCCATAGTTGCCATGCTTGGCGAGTGGGTTGGCAACCGCAGTTTTTATTGCCTTTGATTTTATCAGTAAGATGCTGCTGCCTATCTTCTGCCTTATTTTCCTATGATGTCTCTTACGACACCCACGGGAATATATAGGGTAGTGGGTATTCTTACCCGCCACTACACGGGCATACATATATAAATATATATGTCGAAGCGTGAGCAAACTGGCGACGTCCGGCAGCCATTGCTAACCTTCGTTTGCTTACTTTAGTTTGTATTCAGTGACAGTTTTGTCTGATCCATGTTATCATATATTCTACGAGTAAAGTCATGCTACGAGTGCTTATTGTAGATAAGACAGTGTCGTGATTCTGTTCGTTTTAGTAATTCTTCTGGTGCAGGCAAGGAAGATGGTGTTACTAAGAGGCTGCCCTGTGTTACATTCAGATGGGTAGTGTTGCTATTAGTTTGCATAATTTGGTGTTATCATGTAATTATGTCCTTCAAGTTACACCAGTGTATAATCGTGACGGGGACATATTACGGTATGGTCGAACTGTAATTGCTCTACAATTAACAAAGATTAAAATTTAAAATTTATCTACAATTAACAAAGACATTGAGTGATATACATACAAAACAAAGAACATACGCACGATGCTATACATTGAAAAAAGATAGGTCTACGAGCATTGAGATCCTCCTCTTTTTTGAATGGCTAATAAATAAAGAAAAGATATTGAAAAGCTTACATTCACAGTAAACCGGAATATTTATTTATATACTGTTCCAACATTATTCTATCTATGGCATAAATCACATGATGACAAGTAACATTAACAAATTAAACTATAACTCCGTCCGCTCGATGCCTTAAAGACGGCTATTGAAGTCGTTAATTCTCCGATTGTCTGTTTTAATGACTTTAATTTACGAACATGTATTTTGTTTGCTTTAATACATTGATTTAAACGAAAACATTCATAGATTTATTTATTTAATGAACCCAAAAAAAAATGTTATCTACAATTCCAAAAAAAATCACAAATATGGCCTTGCAGACGTTTTGCTTTTTACACATGTCATGTAAATATATATTTCATGTAAATGCTGCGATGATTTTTTTAAAAATTCACTCCGGACATTTTACAGTTCATCCATCCATCCATCCATCACAGTCTATAAAAGTCCACTGCTTATGCACATAGGCCTCCCCCATAGATTTTGCCTTAATTTTGCCACGCTTGTCACGCGGTTGGCAGCCGTAGTTTTTATTACTTTGGGTTGTTATTAGGACGATATGGGATAGTGGATATTCTTACACCGTCACTACACGGCATTTTCACGAAATTTTACAGTACAAATATATTATTTATTAATAACTCAACCACAGCGCTACCTATCGGATTTTCTTTTTACATCAAACCAAACCAACATTTATTAATATGAGTTTATATTTATGGACCTGAATAGTCCATAAATATAGATCTTGTTAATAGCTTGACTACAACGCCACCTAACGGTTAATAGCATAGTTATGAACCATCGCCTCGATAAAACAAATGCATTACGTGAATTTCACCTCAATCGGTCAAGTCGTTCGGAAGTTACACGATCACTAACAGACGCACCAACGCAACGCTTTTGTGTGATATTAATGTAGCTTTATAATCATCAAAAACCATTTATTTTATCAATTTATCGATTTCTCTAAATTAAAAAATTTTCGAAATAAAATATAGCCTAGATCACTCCTAGCATTGCCATCTATCTGTTAATGAAGTTTCATTACAATCAGTCAAGCCATTCCGAAGATTAGCCTGGACAGACAGACAGATAGACAGACAGACAATGTTTAATTCATTCATCATAAAATAATGTTTAAATGAAATTGAAATAATCCCCATAGCTCAATAATAGGCAGTTATTTCGGTATTACAGACAGACACCTCAATTTTGTTTATATATATAGAGTAGCGACCCGCCCCGTCATCATCTGCTTGGGGTCTATTATGTGGCGTTATTTAGATTTAAGATAATCAAGGGCCATTTATTATATCAATTGTTCGGTTTTTTCTTCAACTAAAAATCTTTAATTATTTTTGGATAAAATATAGTCTAAATCACTCCTGGCATTGCTGTCTATCTGTCCGTAAAGTATCATTACCATAGCTTCATTCATTTCTGCCCGACAGACAGAAAAAGACTTTAAAAATGGTTATTAACACGCTTTTATAAGGTCGACCTGTATGTACCTAACTATGTAACGGAATCTTTTAATGTAATTTTCTCCAACTTGTAGACGGCCGATCGACTTGATAATTTGCATCCGTATCAAGGACTGATGACAATACAATAATTTAATAACTTTATCCTTGTATCCTGATCGGGATCACTAAGATAAAATAAAATAATTTTAACTTTAGCGTGTTTCTTTAGCTTTTTTAAACTATAATTATTTATGTCTTAATAACATGAAAATAACCACCTAAGCTTAATAGAAGCCAGTTATTTCAATATTACAGACAGACACTTTAATTTTATTTAAATGTGTAGATTGATACAGGATAGACCCTTTGTTGATACATTATATCTAATCGTATAATTTATTAACTCAATGTTAAACGTAGAAAGTTTCATTCCAATTCATTACACATTTGGAATTGAAGTTGATGGAAGACGTTAGGTAGCAAATTGTTTAAGTCCGATCACGTATTGACTATCAGACTTTTCCAATTAAAGTTACAATTTGACAAATGAGCCTTAAGGCCTGAAAAGATTAAACAAGATGAGCTTTTCCCTGAGGTATAATAACTTTGAAATAAGAAATTTCAGTGTTCTCTTTTATATTTGATTGGACTGATTTCTTTTGAATTTCTTTTGCTATAACAAACATATTACTTTTTAAGTAATGAAGCTATCGTTACGACTTTGTTTTATTCTAAAAGCAGTTATATTGATAAAGATAATGATGGCTTCCTGAAGTATCCAAAAAAAAAAAAACAACTTTTTAGTACTTTGTAGTGGTTCTTTTAGATTTTTTTTGTATAGAATAAGGGTGACAGACGGTACCTTCACCTAATGGTAAGTGGGTGCTGTGGCACATAGCCTTAGGCTATATCTATCCTCGATTAAGAAATACGGGTGCGTTGTCACTCCTGAGGACTAAAATGGAATGTTCGTGTCCAGTGAAAGGGTCTCCGGTTTTCTACACTCACTATACGAAATACACAAAACATTAAGCTCCTATTTCACCTTGATATCCAGTAAGAGCGCAGTCCTCACCGATCTGACCGACCCATTAGTGTTACAAATATAATATAGCTGCAGTATGGCTCTTCTACGTTTAAAAATATAATAATTGAAGTTACATAATATTGATTAGCTAATCCGTGTAGTAAAATAAAAATAATTTGTAAAATCCAAAGTGCACACCTCAAACGATCATGTAATGTTTTGAAAAATCAATTTACTTTTATTAATTACCGAAACACGTATTTCTCTCTCTCTCTCTCTCTCTGTCTCGGCGACCACGTTTAACTGTCTCTGTCTCAGCGACGTGGGTCTTCTGATCAAGGAATATTCCTGCAGGCAGTAAACCAGTTTTACGCTTAACGCAAATTTTCATATACATTCTTTCAATAATGTTTTGCAATATCATACACGATTCGCAAAACTTCTTTGTCATTGGTATGTCTTTAATATCCCCACATTATATAGATGTAGGAACGGAACGTAAGAGGTAGGAGAGGGAGGGAAGATGTGTGAGTTTTAAAAGTTTTATTTCGTGCCCAGCCCACAGATATAACTTTATTAATTTAAAACCAAAAATATGCGCGTAATAACTAAACAATTGTCAGAAATAAATCTTAGCAAAATCTGCTGTTTCCTATAGGATCATTAACGGAGCTCAATAATAAAATATATTTTATATTGCGTGACGCGGGCTAGTTTATAAAGGAAAAATCCCCACACGCGGTTAAATAAATATTTTAAATGTAAGTATATAAAGGCGCGAATATGAGCTTAACACTTTATGAACATCCGTAAAATCGTGTCAAACACAAAATGCTTATACTACTACACTTACTTATGTACACTAAGTTGTTTATAAAAAAAATAAAGTCATTCCTATCTGATAAAAGTTATTATAATTTAATTGAATTCTTTAGAGATGGGAATAAATAGTAAATGTATTTGTAATAATTATAGAAAATAATAAGTTAGATTAGTAATGTTAAGAAATATGCTAGTTGGTATTTAGTAGTAGCATCGATATATATGTACTCGTACTATACACTAGATTTCGCATTCCAAACACTCACTATGTTCAACTGAACTGTACTGCAATCCGTACACCTTACTTTTAGTGTCATTTAGTGTGGCTTCGATATCCATGCAGCGCGGAGCGGCGCTAATAATACGATAATTCAAATCAAAGTTTGAACCTGTACGTAAATAACAATTCAATAGTTAAGTAAGTAAAATTATTTGTTGTTGAAGTGAATAAATAGGTAATTATATCGTAATACTGGTAATATCCCCGTGTAGTGGCGGATAATTATACCCACTACCCCATATCTTCCCGTGGGTGTCGTAAGACGAGACAAAGGAAACTGATACAGAAGATGGGCAGCAGTATCTTTCTGATAAAACAAAAGCAATAAAACTGTGGTTGCCAACCCGCTCGCCAAGCGTGGCAACTATGGCAATATACCCCCGCAGCAACGATACAAATAAACGGCCTCGGTCCCCGGCGGCCGCGCTATTCCTGGCTACGGTGGCGACCATGGTAACGGTGGGGCAGGGCGTGCTAAGAATCTTCAGTGGAGGTTCGACTTGACCTGGCAACATATAACGCACGCACCCTGGGGACTGACGAGAAGATCCTGGAACTGGAAGAAAAGATAGATAAGTTACGCTGGAATATAATAGGACTATCCGGGGTCCGAAGAGAGGGGAGGACACGGTAATCCTCGAATCCGGCAACTTATTCTATCAACAGGAGGAGACCATCTGTCCCAAGGAGGAGGTGTCGGATTTATCGTCCACAAGTCAGTTTCAGGTTAACAACGTTGTAAGATTGGGAGTGTGTCGACGAGGTTGCGTACCTTATACTCAGAATCACCAAACGGTATTCGCTGAAGGTCATACAGGTTTACGCACCAACCTCGGCACACCCCGATGAGGAGGTGGAGGAAATGTGAGGATATCCTAGAGCCATGCATTCCCCAAAACCCACTATACGGTGTTAATGGGAGACTTCAACGCAAAACTAGGCACAAGAGAGCGGTGAGCTGAAAGTAGGAAATTCGGAATAGGGCAACGGAACCCAAGGACTTTATGGAGAAAGAGGACTCTTTATGATGAACTCTTTCTTCAAAAAGCGGCCCCACAGAAAGTGGACCTGGTCGAGCCCCGACTGTTCGACAAAAATGAGATTGACTTCATTATGACGACCAGACGACAACTGTTCAGTGATGAGACATCGCGAGGGTGAAAACTGGCAGCGATCACCGAATGGTGAGAGGTACACTGAACCTAAACGTTAAGTTGGAGGTCACGTCTAATGAAGTCAACGCTCTGTCCCCTCGTGCTCTAATCCAAAGTCCCGAAAACTTTAAGCTCGAGTTACAAAATCGTTTTAGTGCCTAGAAGATTGTAATAAAGTGGAGGATATGAATGACAAGCTTGTGGAAACTGTTCATACGGTCGGAGCTAAGTTCTGTAAGATCCGTCGCAGAAGAACACAAAACTCTCCGATCACACTCTTAATCTCATGGTTGTTAGACGGGAGATGAAGCTGCAGTCTTCAGCAGATTTGACAGCGTACAGGCAACTGAACAGACAGATCTCCAAATGCATGCAGCGGGACTTGCGCAACTTCAATACAGCTCGTATTGATGAAGCGATGGAGCGGAACCAGGGCTCCAAAGTCTTTGCCAGAGATCTGTCTGCCAGAAAGAGCCAACTGTTTAATCTGAAGACTGAATGCATCGTTTCCGAGACACCTGAGATTTTGAGTGAGATTGAGAGGTTCTATGGGCAGCATCGTTGGAGCCACACGCAAGTGTGAGTAACGATCCAAGAGCAAGTCTTATACGACACTATTACGATGATATCCCGAACGTCAGTCTGAGCATGATTAGAATAGCTCTACAGCAAGCCGGTCAAGGACGGAATTAAATCGGAGCTTCTGAAAGCGGGTGAAAAACCAGTACTTGAAGTCCTTCAGAAGCTCTTTAATTCCGTCCTCCATGGTGGTATTACACCGGAGGCGTGGAGCAGAAGTGCGGTAGTCTTGTTCTTCAAGAAGGCGACAACGCTCTCTTGAAAAATTATAGACCGATTTCTCTTCTTAGCTGCGTCTACGTTCTGTTTTCGAGAGTCATTACGAATCGTCTTGCATGCAGACTCGATGACTTCCAGCGTCCCGAACAAGCCGGTTTCCGAAAGGCCATAGACCACATACATACCCTTCGGCAAATTGTACAAAAGACCGAAGAGTACAATCTACCACTTTGCCTTGCGTATGTGGACTATGGAAATCCTTGGATTCGGTCGAAATTTGGGCGGTGCTGCAGTCCTTCAGCGATGCCAGTGGACTGTCGGTATATCGAGGTGCTGAAGTGTTTGTACAGTAGGGCTACGATGGCTATCCAGAACCAGAGTACGAAACCTATCCAACTGCAGAGAGGTGACAGGGTGACGTAATATCCCCGAAACTCTTCACCGCTGCATTGGAAGACGTTTTCAAGCTACTGTACTGGAAGGATACGGTATTAACGTCAATGGCGAGTACATCACTCACCATCGATTTGCCGACGATAAAGTCCTTATGGCAGAATCGCTGAGGACCTAAGCACTATGCTCAATGACCTCAATAGTGTCTCCCAACGGATAGGTCTTAAGATGAACATGGACAAAACAAAGATCATGTAATATCCATGTCACACCTATGCCTGTAGTTGTTGGGGCACTAAGCTCGAAGTTGTTGACGAGTATGTTTACGTGGGACAAATAGTCTGACTAGGTAAGTCCAACTTCGACCGAGAGGTCAATCGACGGATTCAACTCGGCTGGGCAGCGTTCGGGAAATTACGGCACATCTTCTCGTCAGGTATACCTCAAAACTTGAAAACGAGTCTGTACAACCAGTGCGTGTTGACAGTGATGACCTATGGAACTTAGACGTGGTCCTTCACTGCTGGCCGTATGAGAAAGTTCAAGGTCGCTCAGCGAGCTATGGAGAGAGCTGTGCTCGGGGTTTCTCTGCATGATGCGTTAGAAATGAGGATATTCGCAGTAGAACCAGAGTAACCGACATAGCCCAAAAGATTAGTAAGCTGAAGTGGCAATGGGCCGGCCATAGCTCGAAAACCGACAACCGATGGGGAAGAAAGTTTCTCAAGTGGCAGTCTCGCACCGGCAGGCGAAGTGTAGGGCGTCCCCCCACTAGATGGAGTGACGACCTGGTAAGACATGCAGGAAGTCAATGAATGCAGGTGGCTCGGCACCGTGCTTTGTGGCATTCCTTGGGGGAGGCCTATGTTCAGCAGTGGACCTGTGAAGGGCTGTAATGATGATGATGATGATGACTGGTAATATCACAATAAAAAAATATTTCTTCATTTAAATGCCACTCCATCTACAATCATAGACATACAGATATTCCATTAGAAAACCCAATGTAGGTAAAATATTTTACTGAATACAGAATTGGCGTGGTGTTTTTAGGAAGAGTTTTAATTTGTTTAATTGTTTTATAACCAGTTTATATTTTTGAATATTTATTTAATGTTCTTTTTTTGTATAAAATATTAACAAATATTTATATTTAAGTGTATGTGTATTTCGATACTGCAATAATATACATCAAGAAATGTCAGTGAATCATCAGGTGTCAGTTTTCATCGGTAACTTTATATTTAGAGGGAAAAGTGTGAAAGTTTATGTTGAATTTGGTGGAAGGAAAAGGGGAGATCTCCCACCGGGCGAGATGTTCTGCCCGGGGAGCGGCCAACGCTCCGAGTGGTAGTTCGGAACTATTGTATATATACTGTTTTTACTTCGGAACTTTGATAGCGCAATTTAAGCTTCGATGTGTTTCGCTTGTGGCGCAACGACAGCGCCGCCACATCACCTCCCTGCTCAGACCGGAGGTCGATAGTGCAGTCCCATTTCCGGTGCGTCCTTAATGCCGGTGGGGAACGCATGCTGTGTGCATAAGGGCAAGTGACGCCGGTGTGAACGATATGCCGGTGTGTAAAGCATGCCATACTACGCACTTGCAAGTGATTCCATTGAGAACGATGAGCCAGAGCAAGTGCCAGAAATCTGCCTTATAAATCTGCGATGAGTCGAGATGAAGACAAGTTGGACTGGCTTGCAGGAGCTGAGGACTGCGGAAGACGATTCTTAAAAGTGAATGATAGTAGGGGTCCTTGAGAATAATGACAAAGGCTTGAAGTTGTAGTATCCGGAGGTTGTTGGTTGCGTGTTCATACCACGTCGGGGTTACTACTGTTGCCGGTGGAAGGAAAAGGGGAGATCTCCCGCCGGGCAAGGTGTTCTGTCCGGGGAGCGGCCAACGCTCCGAATGGTAGTTCGAAGCTATTCTATATATACTGTGTTTACTTCGGAACTTTGATAGCACGATTTAGGCTTCGATGTGTTTCCCTTGTGGCGCGACGACAGCGCCGCCACATATTTCAGGTTTTGTTCACCCTGGTCATCCGAGAAGAGAAGAATGGATAAAAATTCTTCAAAAGGATAGAAACGAAGACACGTGGCTTCTTACAAAATATTATTTTATGTGATCTGCACAATTTCAACGATGACATTCAACTATTGGCCCAGCTACACGCTCAATATTACTTGCACAAATACTAATTTGTACAAAAAAGCATATACTTTAAGCCGCCAAAACGGTATACCGCGCAAATGGCTTGCACACATGCTAAATTTGCTCAAACTAAAGTTACACAAGCAAGCATGTACGTTAAGACAGCGTGTGGACGCTACACATTTTCTTTGCGAAAACTTTGTACAGACTGTTTACGCATGCAAGACGCTATCGTGTGGATGTTGTGCAGTGCACCGTGTTGTTTGCGCAAATTTTTTGCACAAATTATTAACGCATGCAAGTCGCTGCGTGTACCGGGAGCCTTAGTCGCATTTTTGACACCCGCCCGCCCAGCACCGCCGAACGACACTTATTTTAATCTAAATAAATATATTTGGAAATAAAATGTAATAATAATTATCTTTGTTAATAAATGTATGTTTTTATATTTTACATAGTTACCTTTTAAAATATTCAAAAAATATAATTAAAATGTAATATTGACATAATATTAAGTAACATTATATTAAATTAGCACAAATGCACAAAAAAAATTGTACTCGATATAATTAACAATACAATCTAAATAAACAATTACATATATTATACATACTGTTCATTCTACCTACGTATAATCTATAATGACAAAACTCACCACGCAGGCGCAACGCGCGCTTATATCAACTGCGCATGCGCGACTACACTATCCTCCGCGCACGCACATTTTTTGTTTGGAATAGCTTCTCTAGTACGTAGTATTTATAACTCAATGAGTTGCAGTTAATATTTAGTAATTGAAATAAAAACTACCCGGACGTTACTTGATACTACGGGGCGTTACTTGATCTATAATGTATTTCTTGTGGCATGCAAATCATAGAAATAAATAAATAATGAAACTCACCGTCACCTATGAAATTGTTAATCGCAACTATAAATGCTGATGTACCAAATGCCCGGCGTTAATGATAAAAAATATGAGAAAACCTGAAAGTCTGAGGCAATTAATATTTCAATGACACGTAACGTCCGCCGATACGCACTGGGGTACTGCAGCTAGCTAATTGCTCGATGACCCTCTTAGATGCGAGAGGCCTATGCCCAGCTATGGGACGTATAAAGGCTGTAATTTTACTTTCATCATTATTATCACTACAGCCCATCACAAGGCCACTGCTGAAAAATAGGTCTCCTTGAGAATGCCACAAATCACGGTGTTAAGTCACCTGCATCCATCGACTTCTTGCATCACTTACAGGTCGTCTCTCCACCCAATGGGGATCGCCCTTCAATTCGTTTACTGGTACGAGGCTGCCACTAAAATGTATTTTCTTCCTATTGATTGTTGGTTCTTCGAGCTATATGGCCAACCCATTGCCACTTAAGCTATGGCACGTCGGGATATGTCGGTTAGTCTTGTTCTATTTCGCATATCTTGATTACGAAGAAGAATAATGCTAAATTGTTTTAAATTTAAAATTGTGGATGATATACATTTCTGCTACCAAACAGAAGTGCGTGCACTGCTGTATTCCGGTATTAAACGGACTACAGTCGGTTTCTTTACTCATGTGCTACAGAAGCTAAACGCAAGTTTTATAATGCCTTAAAGTATATGATCCACTGCAGTAAACAAAATCACAAAAATATACGATATTTTTCAGGATATATTATGCTAGTTAGATAGTGTATTGAAAACATGATACTACTAATTTTATACAATAGAAAAAAACCACAAAGATACCTCTAAAAATTTCTTTTAACGATTAAAACCATACTTATATACATGCAATCATTCTGATTTTTGTAAGATTATTTTACAAGAAACATATTAATGTAATAGTTTTTAAATTTCTTAGTCCAATTAATAGATTTTTTTAAATCACTTATTCTTATTTCTGAACATAATACGTACGCATGTGTGCGTAAACGCCTGTGTACCGACAGTGCAGGCCTAGGCCTGATGCTATACAGAAATTGTGTAAATGTGTGCGTGCGTTATTCGAGGTCACTTAGCTCTTGTAGTCCTCTTAAGGGTAAAGAGAGCCAGTATAATTATTGGTTCGCCTTACATGAGGCTTTCCATTTTTTCCTCAGAGGTGACAACACAACTGTAGCCTTCTTTATTTGAAGTTGACTTCAAGTGTCCATGGGCATCAGTAGTAGTCACTTAGGTGCAGGCTACCTGCACCTAAGTGACTACTGATAATGCAGTAGTCATGAGGTGGACTGTCAGTTTGTTTGCCGTTTCAATATTTTTAATTATATTTATACGTACCTACTTAATTTCACTACTTAATTCAACTCTCCGTCAATAATAATTAGCCTTTGGGGAATGATCATAGAATCATTAAACACCTATTAATGTTTTGTTTGAGTTGCACAACTTCGACAGAAACTTTTAATGAAATTCGTGATAAGCCTAAAAGTTACGCTTATAGATTAATGCCTCGAGGTTCTTTAACTACAATCTTTCACATAAGTTTCAACAAAAATAACTACCTACTTATATTTTTATTATAATTGAGTATGCCGGAGATTATTACAGTAACAATATTAATAGGCAATTTGTAATATAACGTGAAAACTTGATATCATTTGGGAATAATGATGTAAGGATTTACTAATATCAAAGGAATGGTTTTAGATATTCTATTTCTATAATCACGAACGTAGTTTAAAATAAATTTTAGGTACCGTGAAACCTGGCAACTTTGCCATTTTTGGAAGAAATAAAAATTTTAGGACCAATTTTCCAAGAAAAATCTACTTTCAGATTGGGCGTCAATGTTAAATGTGACATTATATTCTTCATAGATTTGGTATTTATTAGTGATTTAAACAAACACTAACATTAAATAGACAAAATATTCATAAATAGTAAATGGCAAAGTTAACCTCACTTTGTGGCAACTTTGCCATCAGGGTTTATATAGAAAATAATAGGATTTGACTTAAAGGTTGAATGTAAGTTTAGCTCATAATATAATACACAACACTCAGAGTTATGATTTGCTCCTTTAATTGTGTTGTAAATAGTAAAATTTACTCTTGTGGCAAAGTTGCCCTCCCATTTTTCAATATTTCATACAAACTTGAAAATATGTCAGGATTGTCAAAAATCTTGATTACGTACTTAACTTAATAAAAAAATTATTTTAATCTTGTCACAATAATTTCTTAAGCAAAAATCTAAAAATATATCAAACAAAAATACTCTCGTTTAAAATTAAAAATCAAATTCGTGCAATAATAATAAGCTTAAGTCAAATATAGTATTGTTGGGAATGAGGGTAAAAAAAAGAATATACGAACAAATGAAGGTAGAAAGGTAATCTCCCACTAGTTTTAGCAGTATATAAAGTATCGCATAGGCGACTAAGAGCAACTGCGCCCCTTTACCTAAGGGGTCACTTCCGATTCGGCAGAAAGGCCATACAGGCCAAAGCCAGTCCCACAGGTGGTGTTCAGTGGGTAGGCACTTCGTAGTGAGTCCCACATAACCACGCAGCCGGCTGCGTGGTATGCTACGAGCATTCACCACCTCCCTCCCCGCTTCCGGAGGGTAGTCCTTGCTTTGGGCGCAAAAATTAAGAGGCATCAGTCAATAATTCTACGAGTCTCACAGGTTTTACTATGCCGGTTGGGGTATTCTACTTGTGTAGGCAAGGAAGATCGTGTTACTTTGAGATGGGTAGTGATGCTGTTGGTTTGCATACTTTGATGTCATCATGTGATTGGGTCCTGATAGTAAGCAGGGTTTTACCGAGTAGTTCATTATATCATAGTTATTCTTTTATTTAAATAATTTTGAGAATAATTTCTAACATCAAAAGTGGGATAATTTCTTACATCAGAACTGTGATAGTTTCTTACAGTATAGATAAAAAAACTTCACAATCATTTTTAACAAGTATTATGTTAACGTTGTGCCTATGACTTAGTCAGGTATTTTAACCGACTTCATAAAAGGAGGAGGTTCTCAATTCGACAGTTTTTATGTGTTACCTCAAATCTTTTTCTAGGTAAGCCGATTTTGATAATTCTTTTTGTTTGAAAGCTGGTGCGTTTCTTGTGGTCTCATATATTGTATCTCATATTTTATCAAGATCTGATCAGTAGATTTTGAGTTATTCTTTAATAATGCGTATTTAATTGACTTTTAATTTTCAGTTTATTTATATTGAAGTCGGTGGTACAAAATTTTTTACTTTACCACTTGTGTTGAGTTATGCGAACGCAGTGCCTATAACTAACTCAGACGACACGTTGTGCTAACGTAGAGTCATTGTCATGCGTGTCGCCTGTGACCTACGCGGTGCCTGCACCCCCGTTGATGGAGAGTGATATTTAATGCTAAAGGGAGCCCGAGGACGGACTCCTGTCAGGAGAGGCCGTGTTGGGAATGAGGGTAAAAAGAATATACGAACAAATGAAGGTAGAATAGTAATCTCGCACAAGTTTTAGCAGTATAAATTATCGCATAGGCGACTAAGAGGCACCGCTAGCGCCGCCGCCCCGTGCAGTTGTGTGCGCTAGCACCGCCGCCCCAGAGCGGTGTGATAGCTGACCAAGCACCGTCCCCGTACGGGAATTCCTCAGTCAGTTTAGTCGAGGAATAGAACGTCAGTCCCGTCCCGTCCCGCCGCAGCTAGCGCCGCCGCCCCGTGCGGTTGTGTTAGCTGTTCGCGCTCACCGTCCCCGTACGGTGAGTGCCTTCCCGCCTCGGCTAGCGCCGCCGCCCCCGTGCGGTTGTGTTAGCAGACCGTGCTCGCCGTCCCCGTACGGTGAGTGCATTCTCGCTCATACGACTCCCACTTCATCACTCCTCCAGCACCGCTGCCCCCGTGCGGTTGTGTTGGTTGACCCACGCTCCCGTCCCTGTACGGTTGTGCCCCTTGCCCCTTCGGTCGCTTCCGATGCGGCAAAGAGGCCATACAGGCCAAAGCCAGTTCCACAGGTGGTGTTTAGTGGATAGGCACTTCGTAGTGAGTCCCACATAACCACGCAGCCGGCTGCGTAGTATGCTATGAGCATTCACCACCTCTCTCCCCGCTCCCGGAGGGTAGCCTTGCTTTGGGCGCAAAAAAAAAAAACTAAGAGGCATCAGTCGGTAATTCTACGAGTCTCACAGGCGTTACTATGCGGGTTGGGGTATTCTACTAGTGTAGGCAAGGAAGATAGTGTTGCTGAGAGGCTAGCTGTGTTACATTGAGATGTGTAGTGATGCTGTTGGTTTGCATACTGATGTTATCATGTAATTGGGTCCTGATAGTAAGCAGGGTATTTACCGAGTAGTGTTATTTTATTTAAATAATTTTGAGAATAATTTCTAACGTCAAAAGTGGGATAATTTCTTACATCAGAAGTGGGATAGTTTCTTACAGTATAGATAAAAAAGCTTGTCACAATCATTTTTAACAAGTATTCGTTTTGTATTAGTCGTCATCATCATTTTATTACGGGTCGTAATAAAATCATGTCATAAATATTGTTTTACCACAATAGCAAAACATTAATAATCATTAAAATGACAATTAATGTTTTGTTTAATATCAATACACTAAGTTGAAATTATAAAAATACTGAGCAGTAATAATATTATTAATGCCTAACAACGCAGTAAAAATAATATAGATTTCTCTTTCTTTTCCTTCACTTTTGATAAAGATGAATTGATTGACGACTCATTTGGTAAAATTGGTCTAATGGGCAGCTACGGTGAAACCGATACAAACATACATACACACATAGAATGTCAAGTACAGAACACTTTTTAAATAGTTGTAATCTGTTAAAAGCGACAATCCTTGATTGTAGCAAAACATGGCAAAGTAACCGTCATCGTGGCATCACTGGTATGGTAACTTTGCCAAGTTAGTTTATAGATAAATATTAAGACCAACACGTTAAAACGATATACGATATAATAAATGCAGGACTATATTGTACCAGAACTTATTAAAAACCTTATCATATTTACGAGTACAAACAATATTACTATAAATATTGGCATTAATTCTTAGTTGTTTTTGTTCTGACTCATATCCAAATGGAAATAAACATCACTCAAATTGTAACGTTTTATTAAAACTAAAGAGGAACTTTGTTTCCATATTAATTTTAGAAATATGACATATCTCTCCATTAAGACTAAGGTATGAACTTATTTTGGTTTCATGTTTTTTTTTTTGTGACATCACATCACTAGAAACTATATTCTTGAGCACGTTTTTTTCAATATTTTTGTTAGAGTTTTCATAACGTAAATACAATAATGTATTCTACTAAAACGTTGTGTTCCAATAATTTTTTCTTTACTTTCTCTCTTTATTCAAGGGAAATGTTTGGCAAATTAACTTTTCTATAAAATCATTTTTGATGTATTAAATTAAAAGAAACGCATATAATTACATAAAACACCTACACGTTTATTCATATTCAAGCAAAATGTTATACCGCTTTTGGGCTCTACCGCAGTCAGTTAAAGGCAATGTGGACTAAGCTTAATGCTATCCGGTGTGTTATACATATAACACAAGATAACACACCAGACGAAACACATGAGAAGATTCTTGTGTTTATATGATTAAAGTAGCCGCAAATTCAAAGAAATTTTAGAAAGAAAGACAGACTTCAACTGGTATTTATTTAGTATCTATGCTTCATATAATGAAAGATAAACACATCACTTGAAAATTCTTTGTTTAATATCCAATATTTTCGATGAACAAAAGGAACACTGCAAATAACCTCACTTTTGTAGCTAGACTAAAATTTGCAAATTGACAGCTGTTGTTATTAGGTGTTGCCACCCTAAAAATCAAGGTATGATGTGATTAGCACTAAACTACGAAAGTTACTGAGTACGAACATTACTCGTAACGCACTGGAAAATTATGAGGATACTTATTCAAATTTGTGGTTTCAAGAAATTGAAAGATTTTACAAGAATTTCAGACAAATTACCATAAATTAATTCCTATTCTAACAATGAAGGTTAAAAGAAATAACAATAAAGGCGTAATTTAAAAAATTAAAACATTGTCGGCGGACAGCCCTGGGACATTTAAATATTGTAGTGGAGCAAAAAAAAGATTGAAAGTTTCATAAACTAAAATATTGCGTTAAATTGAAGATTTGTTAATTCCATTTGCAACTATATTTTCTTGATGTCTTCATTTTAATGCAACAAATACAATGATATAAAAAACTTAAAAAAAATACTAAAACTTAGGGGTAAACAGATGGCCGCGATTTTTTTAAAAGGTACATTATTTTTGAGCCCCACCCACCTACATTCAGTATTTCATTCATAAAAATAAATTTCTGGAGCACTGAACAAAGAGGTTATTTCATGGCACAATTCCACGTTAAAATAAAATGCCAAAATTAATTCTCATGTTGCCATATCGAAAGCAATGCTGTCAATTAGTTATTGTATATTCATCCAAAATGGCACATCTCGAAAACGTTACGTTGTCCGTGTTAATCGTAATTTTGCACCAGTACACCCCTGATGGCAAAGATAACTTCCATTAGTAAAGTTGCCAGACTTGACCCTATTAATACTCTGTATATATGGAACTGATAATCTCTGTTGATGATTGGAGAAGAATATTAGAATATTAGTTATATATCAATCATTAAATTTAAAATACTTTTAAATAATTTTGAACTTCCATTATATGTGCTAGGCGTTTATAAGATAACAGAAAACTTCATGTAGACAAGAAACTATTCACTAGGTGGTAGAACTCCTACCTGCCTAGAAGTCCGTCTGGCTAGTATGTGTGGTATACCCTCTAATGTATTTTTGCTTCAAATAACCAATGCGTGCACTTCTGCATTCCGGTTCGAAGGGTACAGAGTGCCAGTATAATAAAAGGTATTCCATTTCGACTTGGTTGTAGGTGTCCATGGGTGTTGCCAATTACCATCAGGTGTGTAAGTTCGTTTGTCACTTAAATTTTATGTCATGTTTAGGTTTGTTTAGGTATGTCAAAGTGCTATATAATGCTAATAGGCTATGAGAAAGATGATTAGCATGAGAGGGCTTATGTCCAGCAGTAGACTGTTACGAGCTGATAATGAAGAAGAAGCTGCCGTGTAGTGGCGGTGTAAGAATATCCACTACCACATATCGTCCAATGGGTGTCCTAAGAAAAAATCAGACCAACCCGCTTGCCAAGTGTGGCAACTATGGCAAATATCTCACCTCTGAAGCAATCTATGGGGAGGCATATGCTCAGCAGTGGACTTTTGATAGGTGGTAAAGGTAACGGTGATGAAGAAGAAGTGAATACGGGACTAAGTGGCTGATAGTATGAGGTACAGTTTAAAGAATATAGCAGATGAATTTCCATTTTCATTGCACCTTTTGAACTTTGAACGCGAAACAGAGACGTTGGGCTTTAATATCGATCTGTCAATGTCATACGCCTCGTTCACATTAAATCTGGTTTATGATTTTTATACCGCACTAACAAGTAATGGAAAGCACATTCGTATTAAGAGAAATAATAGTGAATAAGGCTGATGCATTTTTAATGTATTCGGTTACTCAAAAGATAATATTTTTATACTTATTATATATTAAGTTTTTATTTTTATTTTATTAGTTTATATTTAGTTTAATTTCATAATGTTTTGAGTTTGTTACAGTTTTGATGCTGTAGCCTGTAACGTAGTTTTCAACTATACAATACAGGAGAAGCGTATGCAGCCTCAGTATTATACTCGTATAGTATGTATTTCGGAGAGTATGTGCAGGATTTACATGTCTTAATTTTATTTCCTTTCCATTATAGGTAAATCAGGCGTTCGGCTGGTCTTCACCACTTTTGCCGATATTTCACGCATTCAAACAAAACGGATTGCTAGTAATGCGACCAGCGGTTACTGAAATAATTTCCATACGCAGGGTGAGAAACGAGCTAAGAGCCCATTTGATGGTTACTGCAATCTATGGACAAACCTGCATGCAAACATGCAACCAACTACAAAAACAGACGCGTTGTCTACGTTGAGTACTAAGACGAAATAATTTTATATTAACGTGTTATAAAACATATATTTATAAAAAAAATCAGTTATATTAGCTCTCTTTCTTTTAAAACCAGAATATGGTAATATGCACTGTTCCTTGGCAGAGATTGGCAAGAAAGTCGTACCAACCCAGACTGACTCAAAGGATGATTTGACCTTTGATTGACCAGTTTAAAAATGATTGCCAGCTTCATAGGTTCGTGTAAAATAAAGCCTCTATGTATATTACCTAGTAAATAATTATTTTCATCCTCATGCTATAAAATTCCGCAGCTGAAAGTTGCGACCAACGTCCAACGAATAACGTTCAAACGGTATCTTACGCTTTGGGAGGATTTGCCAGACTTCGTCATAGGAAGAAAAAAAAAAGAGAGTCAATAATTATCAACTTTATGAATTTACCATACGGATATTATATTAGATTTTAAAGTACTTATATAATAGTACGTACTCGTATAAACACATTTTAATCATGAGTTGTGATGATCCTAATAAAATTACTATATACTATAGTCGTGGAATTATTGTTTTGTCATCGGTTCTTAATACGTTGGCAACTTCAAATTATTCAGAAGTTTAGTTGTGAGTGAAAACTGAATTATAAAATTTCATTACTTTCATTCATGCATATTCATACATATGTACATATTCCATTAAAGCCTATAAAAGTCCACTGCTGAACATAGGTCTCTCCCATAGAATGACTCATACGGAGGATTTTGCCATAGCTGCCACGCTTGGCAGGCGGGTTGGCAACCGCCAGTTTTTTATTAATTTGAGTTGTCATCAGGAAAATGTAGCTGCACATCTTCTGTTTTAGTTTCCCTCTGTGCCTGTGACTTACGACACCACCAGGACGATATGGGGTAGTGGATATTCTTACACCGCCACTACACGGCTACATACGAGTTCATATTATATGGTGAGTGTAGAGTACCGGAGACCCTTTTTACTGTAAAAGAGGCATTCCATATTAGTCCTCACGGCTGATAACTCATCTGCATTTTGATTCGCTACCGAGGATAGATGTAGATGTCTATGGGCCACAGCAACCACTTACCATCAGGTATACTGTGTGCTCGCTTGTCACCCTTATCGTATAAAAAATATTAAAGGTCCACCTAATATAAAGTATTTACTCGTATATAGCCTACAATTAATTGCTTCATGTCTAGATGTTTGTCCTTGTTAAACTTATATGTTAACTGCCTCCACGTTAGAGTAAAATTACGAGCGTGGGGTAACGTTTTAAAAAAATCGATTATTAGGAAGAAATAAAAAACTACGTAATACTGCGGAAGAGTCGTACAATAAAACTTAATTATTATTTGCAGCAGTGCTTGAGAATCGTTAACCTTCGAGAGACCTTTCAGTCTATTCGAGCGTTGCCGAACAATGAATTGAAACATGTGGTTATTCTTACACCGCCACTACACCCTTACACGGCTATAAAAGGTTGAAAAATCTTAAATCAAAATTTAAAGATGAAATCAAATCAAAGCAGTTACGTAAGGCACATATCTCAATTGGATTTTCGACACTTAAAAACATACTAAGATTATATTTACTATAGGCTTAAAATTTTTGTCATTAGCGGTAAAAGCAGTTAAATGTAACATTCATGTATTTTTAATTTATGTTGTTTTCCGTACGGTTCACTTTTAAATGAAGACTTTAAACTTTCCATGCTGCAGGCGTAAGGTGCAGTTACTAGAACGTGTTGTTTTCTCAGAAAACGAAGCCACTATGAAGAACTTTAAGCAAAACATTATGAGTATAATATTTAAGAGTGTGTTCTAAAATATTTCTATGTTAATGTTTGCATGCCTTAAGCGTAAAGCGCGTCGGTATGTTCTACTATGTTCTAACATGATAACTTTTGAAAATATCAATTGTTCAACTCAATCTATTTTTAAATAGAATAGAATAGAATAGAATCATTTTATACAATATAGATTACAATACATAATACTTATTGAAAGTAATTTTTTACTTTTACCATGGTTCGCAAAAAATCTCCGTCCTGAGAAGAACCAGCAACAAACCCAGCGGGACTTTTTAAAAAAAAAACACAATTTACAATATAATATTTTATACAATTGTTATGATAACCTTTAGAAACAGCATGGTAGCGATCACCTTATTCCCAGGGGTTATTATCAGTCATGTACTCTTTAGTAGTATAATAACCCTTACTAGACAATTTTTGCTTAATAAATAATTTAAACATTTTGGTAGAAAAGGTCTGCATATTTTCTGGAACTTTGGTGTAAAAGCGTATACATTGCCCCATGAAGGATTACTGACTCTTTGGAGTCGAGTAACTGGTATAACTAACTTGTGCTTATTCCTAGTATTTACAGAATGTACATCACTATTTTTAATAAAACTATTTTTGTTTTGTGTACATACATTAAATTCTCGTAAATATATTGAGAGGCCAAAGTTAATATATTTATTTCTTTAAATTTTTCTCTAAGGGATTCCTTCGGACCTAGGTTATAAATTGCTCTTATGGCTCTCTTTTGCAAAACAAAGATAGTTTCAATGTCAGTCGCATTACCCCATAGCAAGATTCCATATGACATTATGCTATGGAAATAACTAAAATAAACTAATCTAGCTGTTTCAACACATGTAAGGCATCTAATCTTTTTTACAGCATATGCTGCAGAACTAAGTTTGCTAGCTAGTTTAGATATATGAGGGCCCCATTGAAGCTTCGCGTCAACTGTAATTCCGAGAAAAACAGTGGATTCAACAAGGCCCAGCTCCTCCCCATTTAAAAGCACATTGGTATTCACCTGTTTAACATTAGGTGTAGTGAATTTAATACATTTCGTTTTATTACCGTTCAAAAGCAAATTATTAACGTTAAACCAGTGTACTACTTTTGATATAGCATTATTCACTTCGTCATATTTCAATAATTGCCTTTTTAGTCGGAAAATCTACGAAGTATCATCAGCAAATAATACTATATCATCGTTATTCCCCACCAAGTAAGGTAAGTCATTAATATAAACTAAGAACAGAAAGGGACCAAGAACTGAGACTACCGATCCGGAAGAACTTGCGTTCTATTATTTAGATATGACATAATAAGTTTAAGCGCTGTATTTTTTACACCATAATGATGTAGCTTCCTGATTAATGTCTCATGGTGAACACAGCCGAAAGCCTTAGAAAGATCACAAAATATACCCAAAGCATCTTCTGAATTTTCCCATGCACAGAAAATATGTTTGATTAGCTCAACACCGGCATCAGTTGTCGAGCGACCCCCTGTAAATCCAAACGGATTGTTATGGAGTAATTTTTAACTCATATACTTTATTTTAACTGTACAACAAAACCAGAATCGAACGAAAATTTTCCGAACCCGACGAAAATTTTTTTAGAATCATTTTTGAAAAAAATTTCGTTTTGAAATATTCTTAATATAATTTAATCCTCACGACTCGAAATCCAAGCGGCCCACACCATGGGCATCTTGGACAAGTTTGAGCGCATATACTCGTATTATATCCGATTATTTGAAAATTTGTTTTGCACACCTCGAAAGCGAAAAAGCGAAACGGAGAGGTGGACTTTACTACCAACTTGACAAGGTCACGCTACCCGTTCTCATTAAATCTAGTTTATTATTTTTATACTGCACTAATACGTGAAGAAATCCACATTAATATTATAAGAGGACAAGTATGAATTGCTTTTAAGAAAGTAATACGTATCTGCAATACGTATTATTTTTCTTTGCAATAGAGGATATGTTCCTGTAATTACATCGTTGCTTGTAATGCCAGTTGCAGGTGAGTAATACATACAAGCTTTCACGCTGATATTCTGTGGACAGTGACCATCAGTCCCCAGAAAATATCGGATTACGAACTAGCATCAAATTACATTACTTAGAAGGAATAAACATTAATAATGAATCATTTTTAGCTATTAGAAGCCAGTGTATGACGCGACTTAAAGCGTGCAGACGTAGCGTAACAAAAGCCTATTCACTCTTGATCCGAAGACAATTATTCCATAAATACTAGGGTACTGCTGAAAAACAAATCACTTTAAAAATAAAGTTTGCCTTTTTATACAAAATTTACAAATTGTGAATTTAAATATAATATCATATTAGATTCATTATTATAATTTAAAGAGTAAATTCAATAAATTAATTTAAACAAAAATTAGTTTTAACATTCCTAATGGCAATTATCATTTGATAAACAATGTTACCAAAGAAAATAATATTATAACTTCAATTTAATTGATGCACACAAAAAAAAATCATCAAAATCGGTCGAGCCGTTTTTGAGTTTTAGCGAGACTAAAGGACAGCAATTTATTTTTATATATATGTAGATATATTAAGAACCTCCTAACTAGTAAAGGATATTTCTCAACTATCCCGCACTTTTATAGTTCTTGCCAGTTTGTCATATCGATTACCATTAGAATAAGGGGTTATAAATTATGTAGCTTACTCATTCATTGGTAACAACGAATATGTAGCGTTTCATGTTTGAAATTGGTTACAGATGTCCTTGGACTGTAGTGTCCAATTACTATTAACAACAAGCTCTTCTAATCTTATTCTTAACTTAATTCAAATAAAAATAAATTACTAATTATTTTCCTTTCTAAACATGACTGGCAGATTGCTATAAAATGCGGAAACAATTTCCTATTAACTCTTCTTAAATTAGCACATGCCAGCGTGAACAGCAGCTACAAAATGTGTATTCATTGTAGCCAATATAAAAAGGAATGCTTCACAAATTTCACTTATTTAAAAAAAGCTTCCATAAGAACTTTTATTTATTTTTATCATTAATCAGAGAAAATTTACAAAAAAAATTGAAAAACATCTATTCCTTAAGCTTCTAATTTGTCCACCTATTACATCTAATTTTTTCTCACCCACCCTCACCACGTAAAATATTTAGCCAGTATATTGTGAAGTATATTTACTTATATATTCATTTTTTTTATAGAATAGGGTGACAAACGAGCACACAGTCCACCTGATGGTAAGTGGATGCTGTGACCCATAGACATCTACATCTATCTACAATAAATAATCAAAATGCAGATGCGTTGTCACCCGTGAGGAATAAGATGGAATGCCTCTTTTCCAGTAAAAAGGGTCTC
The DNA here is from genome assembly GCA_029286625.1 of Parnassius orleans. Taxonomy (NCBI): domain Eukaryota; kingdom Metazoa; phylum Arthropoda; class Insecta; order Lepidoptera; family Papilionidae; genus Parnassius; species Parnassius orleans. Next base: position 129,050 of record JAGSMP010000628.1, read on the forward strand.
CGGTTCTCTACACTCACCATACAAAACACAGCAGTGTTAAGCTGCTATTTTACGCTGGTATTCTGTGAGAGCGTGGTCCTTCCCCGGTCGAGCCGACCCATTCGTGCTACAACTATACTACTAATATTCAACTCCATATTTAATTTCAGTAATAACCAGGTAGTCAGTTCTTTCAATAGAGATACTAAATTACGTGGTGGCTCCTTAATATTAGCTAATAAATCCTTATCATGTAAAGAACGTAAAGATATTGTGGGCATCCCTGTTGATTAAACTGTAGAAATGGCATGTGTTGAGCTTGAGCACTTAATTGTTGTCAGTGTTTACCTTTGAAAAAATTATGGAAGAAGTTTTAGTTAAGCTTAATAAACAGAATAAATCTCTTGTAGTATGCGGAGACTTTAATATAAATCTCCTGGAAGCTTTTTCCATCAGTATTAAATTTTGCTCATTTTTCTAATCATACAATCTTGATAATTTATTCTTTGAAGCTACACGTATTACAGGGTGTAGTGCAACTTGTATTGATAATATTTTTAAAGATGTTGTACTAATCAAGAAATTCATAATTCAAAAACTAAGTTCAGATCACTGTGGACAACTGGTTTCATTACCATATATGCACAAAAAACCGAAAAATGAGAAAATTGTGTTTGTTTCGATTAATGCGAAACGCCTGGAGAGATTTAGAAGTAATATGGTAAAAAAAACCCTCCATCGCCTTCTTACAAGAACAATTCAGACTGTTTATATGGAGTATTATTTACCCTTACAAGCAATGAATTTAATAAAACATTTACTTCTAAAACATTCTCCAGTCTCAGGGCTTTTGATGAGTGGGTGACAGTAGGAATTCATAAGAGCAGACAAATATTATTTGAAATTTACCATAAAAGATCATATAATCTTTCCAATACTTTTAGAGAATATGTCAAAAATTATTCTAGAATGTTTAAAAGAGTGTGCTCCACAGTCAAATCTTTACATATTAGCAACAAAATTAAGACGGCTAAAAATAAAATCAAAAAGACATGGAGTATAATCAATAGCGAAACCGGTAAAGCCAAACCTCGTAACACAAATTATCAATTGAAAATTAATAATGAATTGACTAGATCAAATCAAGAAGTCGCAGCGGTGTTTGAGAAATATTTAACTGATATTCCTATTTTGACAACAAAGTCTACTAAAAAAAAGAATACTTCTCAAACTGTCGCCGATTCATTACTCAAACAGAATTTTAATACATGTTTAAAAGAATTTAGATTTGAAAAAGTATTACTACAAGAAATTGTAAAATATTTTAAAACCTTTGATGTAAAGAAAACCGCAGATTTATGGAGGATTTCCGTTACAGTTATTGTGTCCATAATATATTTAACTCATCTTGCTATTATTTTTAATACCAGTATCGAATTTGGTGTGTTTCCTGATTTAAGGAAACATAGTATTTCTTTCTTTATTCTTTATTGTAGACACTGTAAGTTGATAACAATTATTAAATATTCAAATAAGATGTACAAAGGCGAGCTTAACCCTAATAAGAGTTCTCTTCCAGCAATAAGTGTATAAAATATCTTCCATATTTTATACACTTATATGTTAACAATTAACATATAAGTGTATAAAATATAATAAAATATATGAATATTTATAATTCTAAGTTGATAGATAATGTTTCTTTACTCTATTCCGAAATATATCAAGAGAAGAGCTAGCACGTATGTGATGTGGAAGTGATTTCCATAGCTTGATCGCCCCCCTTACAGTAAAGGATCCACCACATCGTCTTGTGAAATGAGAAGGAGTTTTGAGACGTAGCTGTTTAGTGGTCCGGCACTGAGTTTCACGAGGTACAAGATACTCAAAACGCTCGCGGAGATATGGAGGTGCAAGAGGATTAAAGAGTAGAAAGTAGAGAAATGATAATAAATGTAAGTCTTGACGTCTACGGAAAGGAAGCCATTTTAATTGAGCCCTGTACTCTGAAACATGATCAAATTTACGAAGACTGAAAATAAAACGTATACACAAATTTTGAAGACGTTCCAGTTTGTTCAACAGCTCCTCTGAAGCACCCAAAAAACTAACATCAGCGTAGTCAATGAGAGGAAGAAAAAGTGCTCGAGCTAAGGTTATCTTAGTTTTTAACGGTAAAAACGTCTGGAGGCGCTTGAGAGATTGAAAAGAGTAGTTCACTTTTCTGCTAATCATATTAATGTGAGCAACCCAAGACAAATTACTATCAAAGACAGCACCTAAGTTCTTAGCAATCTCTGTATATGGAATTTGAGTATTATCATATGTTACTGTAGGGATCTTCGAACGGTCTAATAAGTAAAGCATATGTGAGCTGCCGATGATCATTACTTGGGATTTAGCAGGGTTAACAAGAAGACCAAACAATTTTGCCCAACTGCTTATGCTACTTAAGTCAGAATTCAGCTTATTAATAGCCTCGTCTATATCTTTGACTTTGAAATGGCGGTATAATTGCAAGTCGTCAGCATAGAGGTGATAATGAGAGGAGAGAACAGTGAGAGCATTGATGAAAATAGAAGAGAACTGGGGAAAGAACATCACCCTGAGGAACACCCGCCGTAAGATCACACCACTCGGAGAAATCCTCCTCATGGCGGACACACTGCGAGCGACCCTTTACGCGAACACCACAAATTGAATAAAACTATGTTTGGATTTTATCGCGTTTTGTTGTTTATAAATAGGTAAAATTAGCTCGCCGTGGTAACGTACAATTAAGACAATATTTAGCTCTTAATTATGGAATAAAAGTATTGTAACAACAAATAATGTAAGTCTTGTTGGCTATCCTTAATAAAATAAATAAAATGAAGTTAAATTTACTACAGAATCGAGAAGGAACGACGAAAGAAACTCCGCTGGAATTTTCTTGTTTGTCTTTTTTTTTAATGTTAATATTACATATTATTAAAGTTAATACAGAATGGAAAACGATAACAGACCTATTAGTAACTGAAGTATGTTCTATAATGTACTCAAAAAAACATAATATGTTTCATGTTAAACAAATTTTTCAAAAATTGTTGTTTATGTTTCGGTTTAAGTTCTGGTTTAAATATCAAAACCGCTAAATACCGAAATTTTTGAACTTTATTGTCCATATAAAATATACATAGATATATAGCTTTTCCCTGTACAGCTGGACATTGGTTACTCCCAGTTAATAAGTCTAGTGAATTTGTTTTACCAGGGAAGTTTGTCGTAATCGTTTCAATTTTCGAAACACCGACAACGCTGGTCATTCTACCTTTTTTCTATAGTCGCTTCGACACCCGAGATAAAGTGATAAATTCTGCAATATTAAAATATGATTAACACAATTTTATCTACCATTACAGCCTATCAAAAATGTATTGCTGAATATAGGCTTCCCCAATTGATTACTTCATCATATTTACTATACTTGTCACGCTTGGCAAGTAAGTTGTAACCGCATTTTTTATTGGAACGAAGTTCCTTATCGGACGGTACGCATTTGGTGGATGGAGGCTAGGCGAGAAAAAGTGTAAGATTTTTCCGCCACGACCCCTTCTGACGTAGTGTAGACGGCCTTTGCGGCTAGCGAGATGGAATAATATCCCTCGCACTTTTTCTTATCTTGCCATGAAATAAATATTATTTTATTTTAAATGACGCTTCATTTTAATAGATACTAGTAATTCATTTATTTGTATTTGTTAATCAATAATATAATATTTTTATCAATGACAATATACTACGAAAGGAACTTCGTTCCAACCGAGTGTTCCACGACACTCACGCATGTTTTTTTTTAATGCAGCTGTTATCAGGAAGACGATGTTGCCCATCTCTTGGTTCAGTTTCCTTTAGTCGCCTCTTACGACAATAACGGGATGATATGGGGTAGTGGATATTCATACACCGCCACTGCAGGGTTTTATCTACATATTGATATAGTAAAAATAAAGTAAGGGTATCTGCAAAGTATCTGCGGCCCCAATGCGTGTTGCGAATTTCGCATGTCTTCAAAATATATATTATTAATATATATACCGGGTGTTTGTGAAACGCTCCCGAAAACGAAGACAGATGATAGTACTAAGGATACCTATGATGATGGGTCACAAAGAAATTCGATCCCGAATAATCATGAAAATACTCAAGCATAAAACCAGCAGTGAAACTTAAAAAAGAAAATTAGCTGACAATAGGGTCAATATCCTCGCGGGCGCCGAACTCTTATCTAGATCGGTACGAAACAATGCATTACGTATACTACTCACTCTACCTTTCCCTTTCACACACACACGCTGCCTCGTGTCGCCTCGCGCTGTGGAATTTACACATGCTTCAAGGACGTTACCTCCGTGTGCATTTGTTTGGCGGGATTGTTTAATAATTTTAGTTCTTGAGACAGTTCTGTATAGACTATCACGAGCGGCAGTTCAATTGGTTTGTTTATTAAATTTTGTCGTTATTACTTGTTATTTATTACTTAATGATATTGTTCTTGTTGTTACGTTTTGTGTTTTTGTTTTGTTTAATAATGCCTAACGCGTAGGTACGTTTATAGTGCTCGTGAATACGGCAACATGTTTATGTGCCTTGGAGAATCTCATAAGGCCACGGAGGATCGGTAAGCTGTTTCATACCTAATTTTTTAAATAACTTAGTACTGAACTGATCTGAAAAGGTACATAGCTGAATACATCAGAATAATAAACATACCTAAACAATGGATAAAAACTTTGTTTTTATTTAAGTATTTTTTCATTAGCGGGGAATCGAACCAGTTATTTGGTTTATTTAACCGTGAATTTGAATTAAAGTGGCTACGTGGAGACAAGCACAGTGGCAAAGGTTAAATAGATAAGTTAGGTATTTAGACAAGTGTTGTAAATTATTAGATATTGTGGTACCATCGCTAGTTGCGGGCCGCGCGAATTCAGCGTTCGCGCGTACAATGACCCCTAGTCAGCTGATTGTAATTCAGTAATTCCACTGCTGGTTTTATGTTTAAGTATTTTCATGATTTTTTTAAATGAAATTAACGTTTTATTTAACTATACTAACACGATGGAGCGTGAATAAAGTTAATAAAACGTTGTGAAAAGATGATTTTTTTTTTCATCAGGTTCGATTTTATATTTCACCCATCATCAAAGATATAGTTAGTACTGACGTCTGTCTTCGTTTTCGGAGCGTTTCAAAATACCCTGTATATGTTGTTTTTTTTTAATTTTACACACATAATATAGGTTCTTCACTATGTTTTCTTTCACCACCAAGCACGTGGTAAATCAGCACTTAAAATTGCAAGTAACAATTTCATTGGTGTCAGCAATAATCGAACCCGAGTTCCTCGCCTACTGTAAAATTTACGGCGAGTGTTTTACCCCCGAGCTATCATGACTCTTTTACACAATGAAAGTCAAAGACACGCAACAGTATTGTAGAAGTTGTTGCTATCGAAGACGTTAAAGTTGACTTATATTGAAAAAGAAAAACATTTATATTGATACTTATGTCAACTACGTTTTCTAGGCAACTCCATTACTTTTCATCACTTTCAACAATGCAGTATAAAATGACTGTAATTTAATTATACCTTTAATAAAAAGAAGATTTAAAATTGACGTAAGATCCTTGTAACTTTATCAGGTATTTGATTATTAATTTGGGAACCGTTCGCTCTAATCACGACAACTAGTTAAGAAATTACTTAATGAATTTTCAACCTTCAACTTTCGGCCTTGATAATAATAAAATCCCAAAATTTAACAAAAGTAAAATTTTATAAGATTGCGACTTTATTCTTATCTTAATTAAATCAATAGAACTGTCTATGTCTACAGCGAGTGCAGACTAGCTTTTGCAAGGCTATTGGAATTTAGAAAACATGCAAATTTCAATAGCGAAGATGGCTGGAACTGCTGGCTGAATCATCTGCTTGGAATCCTATAATAATTAAATTAAAAAACCAAGCATATCACTGCAAGACATCAAAATATAGTCAGCTCGTTCTGCGTAACTCGGACTAAAATTAATATCCGAGATCTGAAGGTAGCGGGTTGACTATGACATTAGGACATCATGCACTTCAGTCCCATGACCATGGGTGCTTTAGAGTATCTGAAACGTTGGGAATTAAAATAATTCAATTCGACACGATACGATTCCATTCGATAAAATCGGTAATGTTGGTTTTATTTAATGTGTAGTACTCGTGTAAATACAAGAAATCATAATACAATCCTTCATCGGGATGAGCAACTGGCAAATTAACGTTTGATTGCATGTAAAAAATTCATTCCGGTCCCGGTTAATATTTCACATTTCAAAAAGTTGGAATGCGCTCACCATCTAAACCAGTTATGCTACTTAAGGAATTCTAGTCATTTAGACAGGTTTAGAAATTTGAAATTGTCGCGGAGAAACTTGTTTAACAAAACTTATCAAGGCTGTCAATTTAGACAAGAGTGTAGCTTTTTGTTATTTTATATTAAAAGAAAAATTGAAAACAAGAAAAACAAGCAAATAATGGATTCAGACGGCTTGACGACAGAAAAAAAGAAATTAAGTCGTAAAAAATCGAAAGCTCATTCGATGTGCCTCGACGCTGCATATTATTAGAATGAAATGCGATATTGTCACTTAATTGAATATATTGTATTGGGAGTATAGGACAATAATATCATTCTAATGCATTTAACGATGTTAGACATTTGTTATATTTTAACGATGTTAGACATTTGTTATATCTTTATTCAATTTATTATCTTCAATTATAGTTTTTTTAATGCAACACAAAATATTATAGAGTTTATTCATGCAAACATTTTAAATTCATCATCATCATCATTACAGCCCTTCACAAGTCCACTGCTGAACATAGGCCACCCCCAAGGAATGCCACAAAGCACGGTCCCTTCCTGCGTGTCTTACCATGTCGTCACTCCATCTAGTGGAAGGACGCCCTACACTTCGCTTTCCGGTACGAGGCTGCCACTCGAGAACCTTTCTTCCCCATCGGTTGTCGGTTCTTCGAGCTATATGGCCGGCCCATTGCCACTTCAGCATACCAATTCTTTGGGCTTTGTCGGTTAATCTGATTCTACTGCGGATATCCTCGTGTTTAGGTCTATCACACAGAGATACGCCGAGCATAGCACGCTCCATAGCTCGCTGAGCGACTTTGAGCTTCATCATACGGCCAGCAGTGAAGGACCACGTCTCAGATCCATAGGTCATCACTGGCAACACTCACTGGTTGTATAATCTAGTTTTAAGGTTTTGAGGTATGTCTGACGAGTAGATGTGTCGTAATCTCCCGAACGCTGCCCAGCCGAGTTGAATCCGTCGATTTACCTCTCGGTCAAAGTTGGACTTACCTAGTCGGACTATTTGTAAAAAATTTTGTTAAAATACAGTTGAATTTAGTACCTCCTCCTTTGTTTGAAGTCGGTTAAAAATGGTTAATAGGTAAATTATCTGAGTTTCAAGGACGTTCACGTTGTTATATTCTTAATTTTTGTCGATGTTGCATATTAACCTTCCTCACATTGAACAATGTTCCCTCGGTGTATTCTACTACTACCATTCAATTTGTTTACACTAACCCTGCATTAGGTGCAGCCTTAACAAAGGCGCGTAACGGACTAAGTGATACAGACTTTTGCACGCAGACGTAAGGTGTATTTTGATTTAATACGCACGCCACATTAATTTTCTTTTCGACGATATAATCGGTAGGCTAATTTGACGAAGGTATCTTATTAAGGCTAGCACGGCCGACCAGGCAAGACTCTCAAATTAACAAAACTCCATCGTATTGCTGCCCAAAATGTTTGGTTCGATCAGCAGTGCAAACAACTTATTATTCCCAATTATATCCAAATACGTTCTGGCACGAATAGCCCAGCAGCAAATATTGCTATTTCTAAAGCTCAGAACATCTGGCTTAATGAGGAGTGTCGTCGTTGGTTTCAATAGAGATAATTTAAAATTCACCTTAAGTATTACATTCTGAACTTTCATATAAATTACATAATATTGAATTTGATATTTTGGATGGGAAAGCCAGAGAACTTGCTTCAATGGCTGTTTATGAGAAATATCAAATTTTATCTCTTCATCTATTATGTGGGAAGCCATGGAATGTAAATGAAAGTTTAATTTTGTTTTGTTTAGTTATAATTAAATTTTTCGATGGAGAAATCCTGAATGTTCAGTGTTTTGAGCAGCCTTGTAATAATTTATTTTACTAAATAGACTGCCTCACTCACTCACTTCTGGCTCAGCGCCGTCGTGAGTGGATACTGTATGGGTTGTTTGCAGCAGCTTGTGCTCAACAAGATCGCTGTACAAATACAAAATATTCGAAAACAAAATTTGATACATACTTGATTATTATATAATCACAGATTTTATTACAATATTTTAAAAGCACAGAATAAATAATAGTACTACGCACTAAAAAGTAAGTAGGATGTAAATATACTTAAATACGTCTTGGACTTTATGGAGTGACCTGAATGATGATATAATGATTTTCCGAACTTCTTTTAAATTGAAGTTTGACATAAAATTATTGGAAAATTGGAAGTATAATAATAAGGTTATTAGTGAAAACTTGTGTATTTAATTACTTTAAAAAAAACGTATAATCATGTTATACGTAATTTTTTAATGTGCTTAGGTCATGCACAATTGGATTTACTAATAGTTTTTATTTTATTGTCTTGTAAACAAACAAGTATAAACTTTTTGTTATTATAACTAATTGTGATACCAGAAATAGTTTTTAAGTGAAGTACATAACCGCGGACTTTACTCTTTAATAGTGATGCAACTTGAACTCTGTTTTCACTGAGTTAATCGAGTGAATTTGTTCAACTCGGTACTCGAATGAAAATAAATTTTACTCGAGTCCGCTTGCACTCGAGTTACGGAGTAAACTCAGCGCACGGCGTAGATTCGGAGAGAGTTACATAGATGTCAGTTCACTAATTCACTTGTATAAGGCACCGCGGGTGACGTCACTGGTTACTACTACTACCAAATTCAAACTTGCATCTGGTACAAGTAAACAAATATGAAGTTAGTTTGATTTATAATATCGTGATTGTGCTATCATTGTTGTTTATTTTTTGTTACTTCGTATAAGTAGTGCATAACATAAAAGGTGATTTAAATATACTTGATTGTTTAAAGTATGAATGATAATAATGAAACAACAAAACAAAAATCGTCAGTATGGCATTATTTTGAAAAAAATATTTCGTGATGGAAGCGATTTGTAAGTTATGTAAAAAGCAGTTTTTACATAACTTACAAATATAGATTTTGAAATACTACAGACATGAAAAAAAACATGGAAATAATACAAATAAATAAATAATAAATATTTTTATTTTATTTCATATTTCCACATATTACTTATTTAATAAATGTACCTATTAAAAATGCTTTAACTAAGGTAATCTCTATTCTCAACTCGAGTGATAAACTTCAATCGATGCAGGGACTGTAAATATTTAATTCTAATTACTCAAAAACTTAAACTAGAATGACATAATAATTACCTGAGTGACTCGAGTCACAAAATTCCACTCGAGTCGCATCTTTATCTTACGGTCAATGCAGTTGCAGTGTATGTCTACAATTTAGTGATGAACTCGACTTACTAATTCAAGCAATTTATTGATATACTTTGTAATATCGATAAACTAATTAAATATAATTTGTGATAGTTAAATTATTAATAACATTAATAGCTACGTCATAAAGTTAGAGTGATATTATTTTATGAAGATTGTCTACACGCAAACCAAAAATATATAACTACCTATTAAGTTTAGTAATAATAATTGTAACAAATATAAAAATAATTTGTAACAAACTGACACAGCTTCGATCCGCCAATTTGTGTTGCGTAACTCGAGTACATTTATTCGAGTTACGTGAATTTTAACTTAAGTTAACTCAAGTCGAGTTTCTTCCGAGTCGGCACATCTCTACTACATATAAATTATCTAAATAAAAGCAAATTAAATGCAAAATAAATTTTATAATTGAATGTATTTCTAATATAATAATACATATACTTAAAATTATTAAATTGATTTTATAACTAATTTATTAAGTGTAATTAATGAGGAATTTTATTTTATTTTATTATTTATAAGAGGCGACAAGCGTGACAACTATGGCAATTATCTCTCTATGAGGCAACCTATGAGGGACCATCAAAAGTCCACTGCTGAACGTAGGCCTGGGCTGTAATGAAAAAAAATATTAAAAACGGCTGTTATATAAGAAATAAGTATTTAAGTTAGGCTGAATTAAAAAAATACTATCAAATCAGTTTAACTATTTTTTGCGGTTCGTTTGACAACCTGTGTAATATCTACATAAATTCTCTAAACTAGCATTCATTACCGCCTATCAAAAAAGTTCTCCATATTCAGTTGTTCATTTAACATTTCCACTTGTTAATATGAACCACAGCATGTAGACATTTCGAATATTGAGGCAAAAATGACACCTAACACATTAAAATCGGCAAGCTGTTTAGGCTACAGGAGGTTACATAGGAACTCACAAAGATATCTCTTCTTCTTAGGCAGTCGGGTAATAAGAAAGTGACAACCCTAGTACACTTTTTTGGACGGGCAAAATTGACAACCGGGAGACTTATGCGGCTTATTTTGCCCATTATCATCATTCTCGATTTAAACTACTGACAAAAAATAATACATAAGAAAAAGATTCTAGAAACCCCTTTCTAGACCATGTAATAAGAAAAACTCACCTTTGTCTTCGCCGTTGAGCAGCATACCAAGAAACACTGAGGCTAATTGACCTGCATCAAAACACACACGCACTTTGACTGGTTCTAACAAGCAACTGAGTGTAGTTAAAGACAAAACTATTCACAGTATTGCCAGAAATATAATCTACATTTATTTAAAACAAAGCAAATGAAAATTGGACGGTTTGACGGTATAGATTTTGTTTTCAGACTGATTGTATTTTCTAGCTTTCTGTGGTTGCCTTTGAGCAAGGTGATACGTGCCTTTTATTGCATTTGTACAAATATATTTGGCGTGTGTGATATGTTTTCCTTTATTTTTCCTTTTGGGTTTGACAATAAAGATGTACTATGCTCACGAAGTGCAAGAAATTTCAAACAGAAATCACACAAACATCTAATGGGTAATTGTTGAAATTCCACTAAGTGACTTTGATGAAATTTAAAAATTAATCACAAAGATCGACATATTACGCCGGCAACTTAGAGTATGCATAATTAAGCTATAGAGCGCACGTTATTGAGTATGAACAGTAAGCACGGATATGAACCTCACCGAAATAGACGAGCCGGTCCTGAGCCACACTATGTTTACTTTCAAATACTGACACCTCGAATGCATCATCAGGTCGTCTACCCATTATATATTAATGCGTATTTGTATACGTATCGTAAAATCACTTTCATGCTTTTATGACGCATATTTCAAACGCGAAACGGAGAGGTTGGGATCTGTCTGTTACGCAACTTGCACACTTTAAATTCGGTTATTATTTTTTACTGCACTAACACATGATGAAAAGTACCTACATTAAAATTTACATTAAGGAAACACTAATCATGATGTTTAGTGGTAATTAATAAGTTTTCTTTGTTTAATAATAATATTTTATTTGCATAAAATATGGTATTAATACCTAATATTTTACAAAACGTTAATGATCAGTATATTTTTACATGGTTATACATAGCATGCAAATTTTTTATACATTAACATTTATGGCTATCAAAATCCTTAATGATATGAAAGTTATTGTCATTTAACTATTCATACAATTTTAAATAATGTGGTATTTAATTTTTGTTATTGGGTAGCTTATTACATAAGCGTACACATATAATATAAACTACTTTTATTATATTTTGTTATTCTGAGATTATCGTTTATTACGAGTATATATGGATTAATGAGTATTAGAAATTATTCTGGAGGTTAATTGTTAATAATATAAAATGTGAGAGGATGTTGAACTTGCCCTTGGTTACGCAATTAGCGTAAGCAAGAGGGCAAGTTCATTCATTATCACTTGTCAGGTTAGCAGTGTCACAGGTTAAATTGGCGACTCCTATAAGTTAAAATATAATTTTCTATCTGTTAAAATAAATATAAAAACTTCAAAAGATATTTTCATTTCTGATAAGTATTAAGACTGTCTTTAATTAACATTCGGTGGCAATAAAAGATGTGATAAACTAATTATTTTAATATATTTACTTTGACAAGACTGTGCTGATGCTAGTACGCTACGATACAAGTCAAAGCTTTTGCTAATTCACTTTAACAGGCGCTTCGACATACCTCACCCGTTGAAAGAACACTTTCAACCAATCCTTCTTCGTATGAAGTAAGAGGACACAGTTTGACTAGGGTCGTTGCATAATCCTTTTGTTGTTCTGACGCAACCCTTGATACACCATCTGGTCCAGAGAACAGGCGCAGCACTCGAACTAGGCGCCAACATAGAGGTAAGTGACGCTCTTAAACACCAAGGATTGGTAAAGGACAGCTAATCAGTAATTATTGCATGCCTGGAGCATTCTTTAGTCATATAATGAATAAAGATTTAGCTGGTGTTTTGCCCAACAGCACATTAATAATTCTTGTTGAGAAAAGGCAATGTAAACAAAAATCAATTAATCAAATATATTGATTACTAAATACTTTAAATGTAGTACATAAATTATAAAAGTATTAAGAAAAAATGGCAGACACTTCTGAAGGTTGACATATAAGACCACCCAAAGTTGTATTTTCAAAAATTCCAAAAAAAGTGTTTGATTTAATCTGCCATTTTTACAGCGTGTTTATTATACATAATAAAAATTCTCACAAAAGGGCAGACAGTTTCTCCAAGGGTTAGTAATTTAAAAATCTATACAAATGAATAAAATTGAAGTGTCTGTTTGTAATGTCAAATAACAGCTTTTACTAAACGCATATGAAATTATATATGGTATTTATAACCATAACACAATTTTTAAATTTTGTCTGTCTGTCTGTCTGTCTGTTTGTTCCGGCTAATCTCCGAAATTCCTGGACCGATTTCAGGACTTTCACTGCAGATAGCTGATGTTATAAGGAGTAACTTAGCTACTTTTATTTTATAAAATTATTAGGTTTTGCGCGAAAAAAACTAAATTACACGGGCGAAGTCGTGAAACAGCTAGTATTTAAATAAATCTTGTATGGACAGAAGACAAAAGCACACAATGAGTGCGATGAGAGGACGGTTTGATATGTGAAAAAATTGTTTGATTCAATTTAATAATGACTATCCGTCAGCTGTTGATAAAGAATTAAGAAAAATGGCAGACACTTCTGAAAAGGGTTGACATAGTGGCAACCACCCCAAAGTTGTATTTTCAAACATTAAATTTTCAAAAACTAACAAAAATATATGTATTTATCATATATTTGCTATAGATATATTTTTTTACTGTCAGAATGTTTTTGTAACCAATGAGATAATTAAAAAAATCTCACTTCCATCAACCCTACAATTACTTCCCTTACTACTATTAGCTGCAATTATTGTTGTATTTGAGAACTTCATCTTTTACCTACTTGAAATTTTCATCTAATAAAATATATAAATATTTTTAAGTAAGTATAAAAATAATTTTATAGTCATATTATGTATGACTATATTATTCATCATGCATATATATTTCAGTTGTAACAACTGTACAAGATCACGTGATCCGCAATGGATTTCTGTCGCACTCATTACAACCCGTATCACATTTTTCTTCTTTCCAAGCAAGATTTATTTAAATATTTTAAATTATTAACCCCCAGAGAAACTGTCTGCCTTTTTGTGAGAATTTTTTATTATTCATAATAAACACGCTGTGAAAATGGCAGATTAAATCAATGACTTTTTTTGGAATTTTTGAAAATACAACATTGGGCTAGTGTGCCCCTATGTCAACTCCTTCAGAAGTGTCTACCATTTTTTTTCTTAATTCTTTATCTACTTAGCTGACGGATAGTCATTATTATTATTTAAATCAAACACTTTTTTCACATATCGGCGACCGTCTTAACATTTATTTAAATTTAAAGTTAATTTGGTTTTGACAATTTTTTAATAAAATAAGGACAAATAAGCACGTGGTCCACCTGGTGGTAAGTGTATGTGGCCCATAGAATCTAAATTAGTCCTCGATTAAGAATCAAATGCAGATGCGTTGTCACCCTGAAACTAAGATGCAGTGCCTTGTTTCAGTAAAAGTGTCTCCGGTTCTCTAAACTCACCATACGAAACACAACATCATTAAGCTGCTATTTTACGCTGGTATTCTGTGAGAGCGTGGTCCTTCCCCGGACGAGCCGACCCATTAGTGCTACAACCATAATATAAATGTTGAATTTCATGGTCTTTTTAATTTACGGTAACAATCATTGACAATATTTGAATATTTTATTCGCACCATTAAATAGATGGTGAAATTTTTTACGTTTGAGTAGACTTCAAAATTTCAACGAAGAACTACATTCATAACCGCGAGTAGAATATTCACCGATATTAACGATATGTTAGTATACACTACACCTTATCATACCGTGGGTGTCGTAGGTGACGACAGAGGGAAACTGAAACAGGAAAGGCAGCAGCATCTAAATACTAATCCAGCATAAAAAGCCTTATAGCTGCCCCGGGTCATTAATTACTCATTTACAAAATTTCATGGAAATCCACCCAGTAGTTTTTGCGTGAATCATGAATAGACAGACAGACAAACATACGGTCAGACAGACGGACATACGGAAATACAGACAGAAAGACCGACAAAAATCAATAATGTAAAGGCACCTAATTTTTTTTTAAATTTATTTGCTTATTTTTACAAAAACAGTACATAATAATATAACTTCACCAAACTGTAAAGACAGTTTGTTGGCGAATAAATGCACTCTTGTATCCTATTACATAATTAAATAAGTACACCACCCACATAATGTAAAAAATAGAAATTCTAAATATAAACACTATTATTTCTTTATTCTATAACATCTCACTATAACATTGCAACCAAATAGAAATTTAAATATAACCTGTATATATTTTCAAATATTACAAACGAATATCAGTTTTACAAATTGTCAAATACGCTATCATGTATGTTCAAAAATTATTCTTAAGTTTTTTATTTGTAAATTTACGATCAGGTCTACCATGCCTTAGCCAGTCTATTTCATTAAGAAGCTTTGGTATTAAATATTTTGTACATCTTTACCATAGTAGTTTTAACACTAGGCTCAATTAATTTTCTCTAACTTTCCTGGTTCTATATTTATTATCCACTTTTTCTTTATAATTATTTTTATTAATGTTTTCCAAAACTAATAACATGTTAACTTTTTGTTCTACTGGTAAAATTTTACAAATAGAGAATAACTTATTATAATCTTTCACAATTTTTTTAACTTTTTCATTTACAAGATATTTTAGGAATCTTGTCTGTAAATTTTAATGTCCTTTATATAAGAAGCAAAAGTGACCATATACTCCAAGTCCATAAGTTATGAGGCAATCCACCAAAGCATAGTATAGAAGGTACATATTTTTTGTTCAAAATGTAGTTTAAATAATAAAATTTACCTAATATCGCCGACAGCCTTGTACATACATCTGTTATTTGAGGTTTCCAATTAAAGTTTTTATCAATAACCAGTCCTAAATACTTAAACTTATCGACAAATTCAACTTCTTTACATTTAAAATTAATTTTATTATTATGTAAGCACTCAAAACAGTGGCCCACAACAGCTATCTCATTCAATGTAGTGTTTTCGCTGCAGCATTGTATGGAGAGTATATGCATGCATTTTGTTTTGTTAAAATTAAGGATTATGCCATTATCATGGGCCCATTTTATTATATTCTCAAAGTCACTTTGTATATTATTTTGCAATTCTTTTGTTTTAGAGGCAAATAGCAAAACATGTCATCCGCATACATAAACACTTGACAATTTTTATTACATTAGATACACTATTTACATGCATAATATAACCCACAGGACCGTAAATAGAACCAGTCGGTACACCCAAGCTAATACTGGCCTCCTCCCATAACGCCGTCCACTACAGTAAAGCGTCCTGTTAAATAGATACTACGAAAAGTTATTTGTAGGGCCCCTGATTCCACACGCCTCCATCGCTTGCAATAACATATTATGGTCCAAAGTGTCAAAGGCTTTTTATAATCAATAAACAGAACCATAACCTGTTTTCCATCATTTAAATATTCATTAACTGTATCTGAAAATAGGGTAAGTGTGGAAACTGTACTACGATTTTTCTAAATCCGTGTTGTGCTCTGATAATATACTATGCTGTTCCAAAAAATCGGTTATTTGCCTACAACCACCTTCTCAGCAATCTTATTGACAGATGATAAAATGGCAATCATTGTAATTACTGAAATCTAAATGACTTCTGTGCTTAAATATGGGACGAATGATTGATTTCTTTAAGAAATCAGGATAAACACCTTTTGACAAGCACATATTAACAAAATGGGCCAGTATTGGACTTATTTTTTTCTTTACTAACTTTAAATCTTTCACCCTTATCCCGTCCAAACCTGGTGCTTTTTATGGTGCAATATATCAATTATTTTCTATGTCACATGATTTCACCTCTTAAACCTAAAAGACACTGCTTTTGTAACGTACATGTTTCTATCTAAAAATTTTAAATTACAACTATGTTTAATGTCTATTATTTCTTTGGTAAATGTTTTAGAAAATTTTGTGCAAATATTATATAAACTATCATTTTTACCCAAGTACTTCTTAATTATTAAATCCAAATCTGCCTTAGTTCTTCCTAACCATGTATTAATATTAGACCATATTTTTCTGCTATCACCATTACAATCCTTTATTTGTTTTTATCTGTACTTGTTTCTGGCGTCATTTATAATTTTATTTACTCTATTTCTAAATCTCGTGTATTCTAAACGCTTATTTATATTTTTTGGCGACGCTTTCCACGCTCTAAATAAAGAATCCCTTTTTAATATTTAATTATTCAACTTACCGTCTATCCATGGCTGCGTTAATCGTTTATTAGTTACTACAATATTGACCTTACTTTCATTATAAATATTTTCAAACACTAAACGTAACTTCTCATACAATAACGTTGGGCAAGATAAATCTAAAAGCTGGGACCAATCATATTCGTCCAACTTTACCCTACACAATTTATCACTAATTACTTGTTTACATTTATATACCGTTTTTACAACATTCACTTCGCTTTGCGATCCCGATACACCTAACGTAATGCCAACAATATGATGATCGGATACATGACAGTCAATTACGTAGGACACAGATGTAGTGTCACCCGGTCTCGCTCGCACCCACAGATGGTCAATGCATGACCGCTCGTGCCGTCCGTTGACTACCGCTTCTCGTGTTATCTCTGAACTCGGCACAGCACAGTGTAGGCCGTGTACACACAAAGTTAGTTTATAATTTTAAATAATTTGATTACACTTATTATTATAAATATCGATGTTCATGTCTCCTATGACAATAATATCTTCTTGAGGCGATATTCTTTCCTTTATTAGTGTATTTAGCACCAATGAAACCATATTTATTTTTCGCAGGTGGTCTATAGATGCAGAGTATATGAAAAGTCCTTTTTCCTATCGTCAAATTTCCATGAATTAATTCTGCCACGTGAGTGTTGATTGTTTGTGAAGAAACAGTTTAGAAGTTCCTTTATATAAATAAGTAGCCCTCCTCTTGAAATTTCCCTTGTATTAGCATGAGGTATATATCCATTTATATTATAAAGACCTAGTTCTTCTCTCTTAATATTTATCTCACTTAGTACTATCATATGTATTTTATATTTGATATGCTCCAACAAGACCAGCAATTCATTGAAATTTTTTCTTAAAGAACGTATATTTAGATGCAATATATGTATTCCATTTGCAGATTGAGATTCACTGTATTGTGTTAGGTCCTTATACCTTACAAAGTCGATTTCGGTAGGTAATTTTTGTATAGGTGGGAATTTTAAGTATAAAACATAACGAGGTGTGTGCGCACGGCCTTAGCACAGGCCTTGCCAACTTTATTTATTGCTCGGTAACATTTTGTTTATGTCACTTTCAGAACTTATTTTAAATATTTTTTCATTGTCGTTTTTTTAACTAGTATGTTCATATTCTGAATCCAAATATATTTGAAATAAGATTTAAGTTGATTTTTTGTTTCCCAAAAAGCTGACGCTTTCCGCGCTTTCCGCGCTTTCCGCTTTCCGCGCGCTTTCCTTATTGCCGCGGTATTTATGCTAAAACTGGAAAGATATCGAAATTTAAGCATTTATTGTACCCCTTTGAAGGTTTGGCTGTTTTTATCAGAAGCATAATTATATCTTCTCTTGAAATAGACAATAGGTTTGGTTATTAGATCTTGATTTGTATTCTAAATTAATTAAATATGAAAAGAAGTCGAGGGCAACTTATTCTTTTATTTTAAAAACGTAACGTTCTTCGAGATATGCCATTTGTTAGATGAAAATACAATAACTAATTGACAGCATTGCTTTCGATGTGGCAATATGAGAGTTAATTTTGGCATTTGATTTTACGCGGAATTGTGCCGGCGAAATAATCTCTTTCTTCAGTGCTCCAGAACTTTTGTTGATTTTGTTTAAATTCTGAATGTAGGTATCTATATCTTAGTTGTAACGTAATGTTAAAGGTTATCAAATGTAATTTATCGTTTTTAACATATTGGTCTTAACATTTATCTAAAAAACTAACTTGGCAAAGTTACCATACTAGTGATGCCACGATTTGACGGTTACTTTGCCATGTTTTGCTACAACCAAAGGTTTTCAATTTCAACCAATATGTTTAACCGATTATAACTATTTAAGCAAAGTGTTCTGTACTTGACATTCTATGTATGTATGTTTGTATCGATGTTTCACCGTAGCATCCCAATAGACCGATTTTACCAAATGAGTCGTCAATCAATTCATGTTTATCCAAAGTGAAGGAAAAGAAAAGAGAAATCTATATTAATTTTACTCGTTGTCGGGCATTAATAATATTATTACTACTCATTTTCATAATTTCAACTAAGTGTATTGATTTTAATTTGCACCAAAGCAGTGTCATTTTTAATGATTATTAATGTTTTGTAGGAGAAAACAATATTTAGATTGATTACAATAATTATGAGCTGACATCAGTTTATTACGACCGACCAGTATTAAACTTTGCTATTTATAACAATATTAAAGGAGCAAATCATAACTATGAGTGTTATGTATTATATTATGAGGTAAACTAAGCTTTAACCTTGAAGTCAAATCCTATTATTTTCATTATAAACCCACAAACAACACAACAGAATGGAAAAGTTGTCAAAAAGTGAGGTTATCTTTGCCATTTTCTATTTTTGAGTATTTTGTCTATTTAATGTTAGCATTTGTTTAAATCACTAAATAATACCAAATCTATGAAGAATATAATGTCACATTTAACATTGACGCCCATTCTGACATTACATTTGTTGTTGAAAAATTGGTCCTAAACCAGTTCTGGTCGTTCCAAAAATGGCAAAGTTGCCAGGTTTCATGGTATCTGAAATCGCTATTCCGCGGTATATATCCGGCAAAATATAAAAGAAATTTCAAGGTATGTTTTCGTCTTCATTTATTTAGAAAAACATAAAAAAGTTTAATGTTTTCGATTAAAAATATAATCCGTGAAATAGTTTACCTCAAAGAAAACACACGGTACAAAAATCACTATTTAAAAAACATTGTATCCACGTGCACAAGGTCCAAAATGTATGAAGCGTGGGTTCAGACCAGCTGCTGACGCAAAACTAACCAATTGTCTTAAAATGTATAACCACACAAAGTTATATAATCAATTAAATAAGAGATTTTGCAGAAAAAGAGTAAACGCAGTTTTTTTGAATACCTCGAAATATGCAGGCAATTTTAGAACCCCTTAGAATTAGGTGCCCTTACCTTAAGTTGGTTTCAGTATCTTTTATTTAGTCCACTGAACTTGTTTTTCCAAGGAAACATTAGAATTACAGACACGACTTTTCTACAGATTAATTATATGTATGGACACGTGGTTTTTAAACATGGTAGAGCCATGCTGCAGCTATATTAATATATAGTTGTAGCACGAATGGGTCGGCTCGACCGGGAAAGACCACGCCTCACAGAATATCAGCGCAAAATAGCAGCTGCTGCTGTGTTTCGTATGGTGAGTGTAGAGAACCGGACACCCTTTTTACTGAAAAGAGGCATTCCATCTTAGTCCTCACGGCATTTGATTCGCAAATGAGGACAGATGTAGATATCTACGAGCCACAGCATCCACTTACCATCAGATGGACTTTGTGCTCGCTTGTCACCCTTATCATGTAAAAAAAAACATTAAACTTCAATTACACTTGAGAATAAGTAAATATAATTACCATTTTATTTATAGGTATAAATTCAATGTATGTTAAATAAAACAAAATGTGTAATTTGGAAACCATTCTTAAAAGTTTTAAGTACAAATTTGTACACAATATCATTTTTGAATTGCACTGCGTAGTTTGAAAATAAAATGTTATTATAACAGCTTTTAATTGAAATATATACTATACATATAAATGCAACACTGCTTATAAAATTGGTATTATATGATTGTTTTATGGCTTTACATCGATATTCCTTGGTATAAATTCTACATCAGCATTTGAGGGTCTAACTTGAAACTGTTCTTTCTTATACTTAATTTCATCACCTTTAACGTGAGTTTTTACTGTAAAGTATCGAAGAAGATATATGAAGCCAGTCATTATTTGTATTCTAGCGAATCTTTCTCCAATACAGATTCTCATTCCTCTTCCAAAAGGCATGAACGCATAATCAGTAAATGCTTCGGATTCACTTGAAAATCTTTCCGGAATAAATTTGTCAGGTTTTGGAAAAAGCTTCGGATCACGTTGAACTTCAAAAGGACTTAGAAATATTTTTGTTCCTTTCTCTATTTCGATATTCCCGACGGGTAGTACGGAATCTTTTACACATTGTCTTGCGAGTAAACCAATAGGAGGATACATTCTCAGGCCTTCATTCAGAACCATTTCAAGATATTTTACATCGTATTATACACTTCATAAGTCGGATTGTTATTATACTTAAAAAATATCAATCTATTTCATCATGAACCCGCTTCCATTATTTCTGCACATGACCTAGTTCAATTAACGTACAAAAATAGTTACCTAATTTGTCAACACCGCTAAATAAATTGCTCAGCATTTTGCCCAATATTATACTTTTAATTCTATAAGAAGGCTTTTTTGTTGTTCAGTAATATTATGTTAAATTATCTTCTATAAGGTTTTTATTCTCAGAGCGATCAAAATCCACTTGCAAAATATGCTGTATGTTTGTAGTATCCCTGACGAGTATTGTCGGAGTAGTTACAGAACCAACACCAACGGCGTGCATTAGGGTATTTTTGTAAATGTCACGAGTAGTTCAAAAGCGCCCGCTCACCAAAACGAAATCCCAAAATGGACCCCAGATTTTATTCCTTGATAAAACGCAACACCACGTTGTTTGTAATTTTCGTTAAATTTGCCAAAGTAATGAGTGTAACCAAGCACTAAAGCAATTAATAAAATTAACGTCGGAATTAACATTTCGATGTATTATTGATGCGTACAAAGTACATAATGACATAAATGCGAGTAACTCATTCGTTTATATAGTAAGAGACTTGTTATATCTTTTGTTATTATCTTTGTTATTATCTTGAGGTAATTGGACACGATTATAAGTACGTATCAAGTTTACAAACAATGATCTAAACTAGTAATAGATTAAAGTCAAAATTTATTATTTTATACATTTTTGTTTACGTGTGCATTTAATTCAGTAGTTCTGTATAAAACATTTACTTGAATTATTACCGAAGATGCTGGTATTAATTACTATAATTATTCTTAAAAAATGTTGTAGCGATAAAGTGGAATTTTCTGAGTTTTAATAAATGAATTTAATAAGGATCATCATAATCATTACAGTCTTTCACTTCCTGCATCTCTTACGAAGGTCATTACTCCATCTAGTGGGGGCATTATTAGTATTGTATTTTAATTCTATTCGACATAATTAATTTTTATTTATTAGAATCTTAATCGGGTAGAAAGGTCGACTCGACCAGATAAGAACCACACTCTCATACAAGAATATCAGCATATAAAAGGTTTCTATGTAGCGTATGATTTGTGAGGAAAAGCGGAGACACATTTTAAGAAATAAAGCACTCCATCGCAGCCCTCTGGGGTGGAAACACATCCGCATTTAGATCATCAATCGAAGATATATGGAGGAGCAATATAAGTATTTATGGGCTATAGCAACAACTTACCATCAATAATTAGTCTGTGTACTCGTTTATCAATGTCGGAGAAATAATAAATTACTGCGTCATTAATTTTTTTTATAGTAATAGCGTGCCAAACGAGTACACAGTCCACCTGATGGTAAGTAGTTTCTGTGGCCTATAGGCATCTACATTTATCCTCGACTACGAATCAAAATGCAGATGCGTTATCACTTGTAAGGACTAAGATGAAATGCCTCGTTTCCAGTAAAAGGAACCTCCGGTTCTCTACACTCACCATACGAAACACAGAAGTGTTAAGCTGCTATTTTACGGCGGTATTCTGTGAGTGCGTGGTCCTTCCCCGGTCGATCGACCTATTCGTGCTACAACTATACTACTAATGTAGCTGCAGCATGGTTTCACCACGTACTAAAAGAAGTAATGTCACTCTTATAGAAATAATATAATATATATTATGTATTGTGAATATTTTAAGGAAAATGCTGTCGGACATTTGTCTTGTTTTTATTGTTGACATAATATCTCAAACTTTGTAATACCATTTCAAAAGATTTCTGCAAAGTCACTGAATTAAATTTGAACAAAATTACCAGTTAAATGTTTGTGTGGTTTCTGTTCCGGAATTTATCTGCTTTGTTAGCATAGTCCATCTACATTACTAAAGTACAAGGAAAACAATTTTGTAAATTGTGTTTAATTCATAATCTACTATAGAAAAGTATATTTCTATGGGCTACAGCATCTACTTATCATCAGGTGGACTGTATTCGTTATTTAACCTCATCCAAAAACATTATTCACATTGCATTTTCACAGGAAATCGTCTTAAGCAAGCTACAACCAATGGTTTTCATTGAATATTATTTTGTTAGTAACTTAAAAAATAATAATGTAAAGCACTGCATTTGTCTTTAGTAAGTATTGCTCTGCATTTGCGAAAAGCAACTATCCTCTCTCATTACATCAAATCGGTTAAAATTCATTTCATAATAATTGTCACAACAATCGTATCTATCTCTCGATAGTAGTCATGAGAAGTTGCAAGCTGAACCTAGGCCTTACCGATAGATAGCTCTATGGGGATATTTGTCAAAGTTGCCACACTTGGGTTGGCAACCGCAGTCTTTTTTTTGTTGTTAATAGGAAGACGCTGCTGCCCAACTCCTGGTTTGAGTCCCTTTAATGGGCGTGTGTGGGTGTCGTAAGAGGCGACTTCTTACGACATACACGGGATGATATAGGATAGTGGATATTCTG
This sequence comes from Parnassius orleans, assembly GCA_029286625.1. Classification (NCBI taxonomy): domain Eukaryota; kingdom Metazoa; phylum Arthropoda; class Insecta; order Lepidoptera; family Papilionidae; genus Parnassius; species Parnassius orleans. The sequence goes on from JAGSMP010000628.1 coordinate 152,822, forward strand.
AAAATACCACGACTCGGCCACATGCTGAACATATGCTTGACCTAAGCAGACACGATAACCTAAACCACACTAAGTTCACTTTCAAATACCGACACCACGTATGCTTCGTCAGCTCGTCTATCCATGAATAGAATAGAATAGAATAGAATAATTTTTATTCAATAAAGCTTATTACATAATACTTATTGAAAGTCATTTTTTTATTTATCACTGGTACGGAAAATACCTCTGTACTGGGAAGTACCAACAAGAAACCCAGCGGGACTTTTTTTTAAAATATTTCACTTTAAAATAATTTTGTTTTTTTATTTGTTCAAATTTTAAATGAGAATTTGAAATTTTTTGTACATTTTCTGGGATTTTGCTGTAAAAGCATATACATCGTCCCATAAATGAATTACTAATTCTGTGGAGTCTAATAACTGTTAATACAATTTCTTTTTATGTACATATATTACATTTTCATAAATATATTGTGAGGCCGAAGTTAATATGTTTATTTCTTAAAAATTTTCTCTAAGGAACTCATTACAATTTAAGTTATAAATCGCTCGTACGGCTCTCTTATGCAAAACAAATACAGCTTCGATGTCAGTCGCATTACCCCATAGCAAAATTTCACAAGACATCACGCTATGAAAGTAACTAAAATAAACTAATCTAGCTGTCTCAACATTGGTGAGACTTATAATCTTTCTTACAGCATATGCTGCAGAACTAAGTCTGCTTGCTAATTTAGATATATGGGGGCTCCATTGAAGCTTCGCGTAAATAGTAATATCAAGAAAAACTGTGGAATCCACAAGACTTAACTCCTCCCACTTTAAGAGCACATTGGTATTTGAATGTTTAACATTAAGCATTGCAAATTTAATACATTTTGTCTTATTGCCGTATAAGAGCAAATAGTTGGCGTTAAACCAATATACTAATTACCATAGAGCATTATTTACATTGTGAAAATTAATTGACTGTCGTTTGAGTTTGAAAATTAAAGAGGTATCATCAGCAAATAATACTATATCGTGATTCTCCCCTACAAGATAAGATGATTTAATAATGCGTATTTGTACGCGTGTCTTAAAGTTAGTTAATATTTTTTTAAAGAATAGGGGTGACAAGCAAAACCACAGTCTACCTGATGTTAAGTGACTTCTGTGGCCAATAGACTTTGCCATATTTTGCTACAACCAAGGGTTGTCACTTTCAACCTATATTTTTAACCGATTACGACTATTTTAAGAAAGGGTTCTGTACTTGTCATTCCATGTATGTATGTTTGAATCGATGTTTTCTTAAAGAATATGGGTGGCAAACGAGCACAGAGTCCAGAGTGATGGTCAGTGGATGCTGTGGCCCATAGACATCTACAATTTATCCTCAATTAAGAATCAAAATGCAGATGCGTTGTCACCCCTGACTAAGATGGAATGCCTTGTTTCCAGTAAAAGGGGTCTTCGATCCTCTACACTCACCATACGAAACATTTTTCGCTGATATTCTGTGAGAGCGTGGTCCTAGCTTGGTCGTGCCGACCCATTCGTGATGCTACTATAATATGCTGCAGCATGTCTCTACCAGGTAAAAAAACATTTATAGGTAACTAACAAAATCCAAAACTAACAAATCCCCGTGTAGTGGCGGGTTAGAATACCCACTACCCCATATCTTCCCGTGGGTGTCGTAAGAGGCGACAGAGGGAAACTGAAGCAGAAGATGGCAGCATCTTCTGATAACAGCAAATAACAATAAAACTGCGGTTGCCAAACCCGCCAAGCGTGGCAACTACGGCAATATCCCCAATGAAGAAAGTTACGAAGAGACGGCCCCAGTCCCGGCGGCCCTGCTATTCTGGCTACGGTGGCGACCATGGTAACGGCGGGGCAGGGGTGCAGAATCTCCGGTGGAGGTTCGGTTGCCACCCACGACGACTCGACCTGGCAACTTATAACGCACGCACTCGAGGACTGACGAGAAGATCCTGAGCTGGAAGAAGAGATAGCCAAGTTGCGCTGGAATATTATAGGATTATCAGAGGTCCGAAGAGAGGGAGGACACGGTAATCCTCGAATCCGGCAACTTGTTCTATCACCGGAGGGCGACCATCTGTCCCAAGGAGGTGTCGGATTTATCGTCCACAAGTCTCTCGTTAACAACGTTAAAATTGGTGTGTCGACGAGGGTTGCGTACCTTATACTCAGAATCACCAAACGGTATTCGCTGAAGGTCATACAGGTTTACGCACCAACTTCGCACACCCTGATGAGGAGGTAGAGGAAATGTAGAGATATCTCTAGAGCCATGCATTCCTCTAAACCCACTATACGGTGTTAATGGAGACTTCAACGCAAGCTAGCACAAGAGAGAACGGTGAGCTGAAAGTAGGAAATTCGGATTAGGGCAACGGAACCTGGGGCCAGCAGCTGGCCGACTTGGAGAAAGAGGGACTCTTTATGATGAACCTTTCTTCCAGAAGCGGCCCCACAGAGTGGACCTGGTCGAGCCCCGACGGTTCGACAAAAATGAGATTGACTTTATGACGACTAGACGCCAACTGTTCAGTGATGTCTCAGTGATCGCGAGGGTGAAAACTGGTAGCGATCACCGAATGGTTAGAGGCACACTGAACTTAAACGTTAAGTTGGAGAGGTGTCGTCTAATGAAGTCAACGCTCCGTCCCCCTCGTGCTCTAATCCAAAGTCCCGAAACCTTTCAGCTCGAGTTACAAAACCGTTTTCAGTGCCTAGAAGATTGCAATGCAGTGGACGATATGAATGACAAGCTTGTGGAAACTGTCCATGCGGTCGGAGCTAAGCTTTGTAAGACCCGCCGCAGAAGAACACAAAACTTCCGATCACACTTTAATCTCATGGCTGTTAGACGAAATGAAGCTGCAATCTTCAGTAGATTTGATAGCACAGGCAACTGAACAGACAGATCTCCAAATGCATGCGGCGGGATTTGCGCAACTTCAATACAGCTCGTATTGAAGAAGCGATCGAGCGGAACCAGGGCCCAAAGTCTTTGCCAGAGATCTGTCTGCCAGAAAGAGCCAACTGTCGAAGCTGAAGACCGAGTGTGGCAGCGCGTTTCCGGGACACCTGAGATTTTGAGTGAGATTGAGAGGTTCTATGCAGCTACACATCATCGTTGGAGCCACACGTGTGTGAGTAACGATCCAAGAGCGAGTCTTATCCGACACTATTCCGATGATATCCCGGACGTCAGTCTGAGCGAGATTAGAATGGCTCTCCAGCACCTTAAAACGGCAAGGCCCCAGGCGAGGATGGAATTACGTTGGAGCTTCTGAAAGCGGGTGGAAAACCGGCTCAGGATGGAAGTACACAAAATATTTTTTATAACATTTAGAAAACCGTATAGAGCAGCCACATGTCAAAGCATAAGTGGGTGGCTTAAACAAGTAATGAGCGAAAGTAGTGATACAAGCACATTTACTCCACATTCAACAAGACATGCCTCAACGTCTAGTGCTCTAAGACAAGGACTTACAATAGATAACATATTAAAGACAGTTGGATGGTCATCAAACTCTCAAACATTTGCAAGGAATTATAATAGACCTCTGTTGAGTGATAATCACCTGTTTGCAAAACAGTATGTAGAACAAACTCTACTTGATTAAAATTTAGTTTAAAAATATTTATAATTTACATATTATTACTACTTAGTTGTAAAAGCAACCTATTTTAATTTTTTTTTCAGTGAGTAACATTTTAATAAAAGTTGATTTTCAATTTTAGTATTCTTTGAATCTTTCTTTCTTATAATTTTAATTTAATGTTCCAATTTAATATGCAAATGCAATGAGAATCTATATGTTTACTCATTAACTCTAAACATCTACCAAGTTATCTCGGACTAAGCTTGAATATAATTACATAATTAAACGAACTTAGTGAAGTTCAATTATAATTATATGAAGAGCTTTTTTCAGTGAACTTTTCAAGAATTTTTTCAGTGAACTTTGATAGAATGTATTTAATAAATGAATTAATGAATTTTAAGTA